>JANHMN010000015.1:65767231-65803075 GCA_030674055.1 Rhabdomys pumilio
AGAGAGAGAGAGAGAGAGAGAGAGAGAGAGAGAGAGAGAGAGAGAGAGAGAGAGAGATGCCTGGTTATAAAACTCATAATTTAGGACACAGATTTGCTACCAAGGAAGTTCACAGCCATGGAGGGCGCATGGCAGATGCAGGTCACGTTTATCCAGCCACTGACTGGGCATGTGAAAAAGAGCAAGCAACCCCAGAGATTATAAAGCTGGAAATGTTGTAAAGAACTGATCTGAAGAGCAGGGGTGACAGGCAAGCTACTGTTTTAGCAATTTATTACCCAAATGAGAAAAGAGATGAAGGTCTTTCACCAATGACAAGATAACTTGCCAATGCATCAAATATAAGGGACCAGACTAAATTTAACAGCAATCTTTTTAGCTACACAGATACCAAATAGCTACATAATTAGAGGAGGGTCTCCACGTAATAACCTAAGGGACTTAGGACCTTCACCTTCTTAAGAATGTGTCACCACCTGTGCCCAGGATGAATTACACAGTGGTTTAGAATTCTCGTTCTACTCAGAGCATTAATATTGATGAGCTGTCCTGACTGAGAGAGAAACGTGATTAGAAAACAAAGGATTTATTTTCCCAATAACTAAAAGAGTATGCATTATAAAAAGGAAACAGATCAGGAGAGGACACTCAGCAGTGCGTAAGCACAGGAGAGGCCAGAGTGGGTAAACAGGGGCTGTTATTTTATTTTGATAAAAGTATCCTCTTGATGTTGACACACAGAACAATACAAATACCAGCTCCAAATGAACATGTCAGGAGAGACCTGAACCAAGACTGCCATTAGGGAGCTGTGGGCTTGAAAGGGCACCATTAAATCAACAAAAGACGCAGATCCCCTCATCGCCGTGACAAATAGTTCACCTCCAAAAGGTACTTGGTTAGCTCATAACTACTCAGCCTATGATAATGACAAATTCTTTTCTATGTATAAAAAGAAAAAAAGTCTGACATCAAAAAGATATTCCAGATGGCACACACACATGTAAAAGCTTACAAAGAACATGGGGCATTTTAAATACTATACTGACCCCAGATAATATAAGCTGTGGCATAAAAATGAAAGCAGAGTGCAACGAACCGGACACGGCTCTGGCAATGCAAAATGAACTTTCATGGGGAACGGGAGTGTCTATTCTTCCTCGGGACAGCCTCAGCATGCCTATTTGAGTAGTCTGAGCTCTTGTTATAAGGGAAAAACTCTTATGCAAATTAAGGTTATTAGATTAAGTCACACACACACACACACACACACACACACACACACACACACACTATAGCCAGTGAAACTTGAAGCTCAATATTCCTAAGTAAATTATACCAAATGTAAGAAGAATATCACCTGTTGGGTACCCTGTCAGGTAGATTAATAGCACACATACAATTTTATTTAATATGTATATTAGTTCTACAAAGCTACTGGATTTAACACCTTTTAAAAATATACAACCAAAGCACAAAAAAGGTGCCTTGCCTCATCACACATTTTAGAGAAAATTCAGGTATAAGTTCCCTGATTCCAACATTTACACTTTCAAATATTATTATGCTACCTCATATGGAAGCAAACACATTTCAATTTATTCTTTAATCCAAGGGTTTTTTTCCCACAGAAAACAATAGTATATCTTTAGGTTGAATATGAATATTAAATTACAAAAATTACACACTGTACTCCTAAATCCACTAATAGACCAAATTGTGTTTGGGAACAACTTCCTCATTAGGCCCGAAGACTACAGCAGTAAACTCTGGTGGCTCCTGATCTGAGTGCAAGTGGCTACCCCAGCCTTCAGCTATGTCAGATGACTTTACAGTAAAGCCCGGAGGACCTGCTCTGAGAAATTACCTGCTTGGTATAACAAATTGCCCTGTGCTAGACTCAAGTAGGAAGTGGCATTTCAAAGTACAGGTGCAGCTTAGGAAAAAGAGAGATCTCTGGTCCTCCAGTTTCATTTCTTTGATAAAACGCATGACCTTTTGCTTGGAAAGATGCTTCCTGAAGAAAACAGAATGTACACTGGCACATTTACGTCTAGCTAAGGGCTGTCTAGTACTCTCACCAAAACTAATTCTGCTAGTGAGTTTGGGTTTTTTGTTTGATTATGGTTTTTCCCCCCTTTGGTGGTTTTTTGTCATCTTTCTACAAGTGTAGGGGTATGAACAGAATCTGGCCAGCTGCTGTCTAGACTGGCAGGTGACATTAAGAGACACCAGTACTTCAGTGCTTCATGAGATGAGAACACACTCTGGTTTACATGGGAAAGAGCTTCGTGTTGAGCGTAGGGGAGACAGGGAAGTCAACAGATGAATCACAGTGAGGTACTAGGGACAGGCTGTTTCACAAAACTAAAAGGCAACCCACACAGGGCTGGCACCCCAAAAGATGGTAATTGATCATTTAACAGTTTTATCCATACTGGTCCTCTGTACACACTGACACCACACAATGAAATCACATCTTTGACACAATTTAAGATAGACCAAAAACAAAAGACAAAAACAAAACTGAGCTCTGGACATGATTTTTGTATTCTGAAAAGATTTGATAAGATTTGAAATCCTTCTGTATCATCTCAAATTTGCTTTTATTGCTAACTTGAAACATTTCCATATAGACTATTTTTCTTTTTTTAACAAAGCAATTCTGGGAACATCAGGACATATAAATCTGGAGACTGCGTTGTCTAGTCTAACAAAAAATACCTTTTGTGCACGACACCGTGACAATCCTTAGTGCTTGTCATTTCTCCCAGCAGCAGACATGCACAGTGTAAAGTAGTTCTGTCCTAAACTAAGGCGCTGTGGGCTTTACCAGGACCTCCAGCTCTGGACGGCCACAGCGAGGGAGCTTGTGGCCAACACTGAAAGCCAGAGTGTGACCCTGTGTGGCACACCCCTGGGTGAGCTGTGCATCTCTGACTCCTCTGCTTTGAGGTGCTTATCTGAAGTTCATACAAAACCATGAGCAAGCATGAAGACTGTAAAACACAATAAAATAATGGCATTGGTAGGACTATCCAATCCTTTATACAGAACATAGAAAAGGGCACAGTCACCCAACTGTTAATTATTCTATGCTTTAATTCATGAAAATCGCCTTGTATAAAACCCTATACAGTTGTTGTAGTTATTTTATGTTTTAATTTCTGGGATAAAATGCTTCCAAAAATAGGCTCTAAAAATTTTTTATTTAAATTATATTTGATAATCAGGCCACAGCATAAAACTGCAGTCACATACAAAACAGAGTTCCTCTTTCCCCTTAAAATAGAAGAAACTCTAAACATGTGTGCACGCGTGTTCCTGTGTTCATGATCACTCCTGTTCTTAAGTGTTTCCCAAACTTGTTTGCTTACAATGCCAAATATATTTATATATATATATATATATATATATATATATATATATATATATATACACACATGCACTGCCTACTGCCGAGCCTTTTACTGCATTAACTGTTTCTTAAGGAGATAGGATGTTCTATGAGCTTGTAAGTTACACACACAGAGATGCATACACAGACACATAGGTACACACACACACACACAGAGACACAGACACATACATACACACACCTACACACACACACACACACACACACACACACACACACACAGAGGTGAACTCATCCTTTTTACATTAAATCTTGCCTCTCATCTTCTGTGAACACCTTCCCAGGCAATGTTCATGTTGGCATAATAAAATTCTTGAGTTCATTCGTAATTCTAAAAACTTGCAGAATAAATTTAAATGCATTCCTTTTTTCTTCTTCTCCTGTTACATACCATCCAAAGTGTCTCAAAAATCTTATTATAAAATCTAAAATTCAAAACACCTTCTGTATGTTCATGTCTTCCTCAGCCTTGACACTAATTCTAACCTGTGGTCTCTCACATACTTGGAACACTCTCCAGTTTTTCTCACTCTGTGATAACTGTGGCTTCTCAGAAGCTTCATTTTCATAGTCCAATACTCCCATCTTCAACTTCCACTTGACAAATTTAGTTGTCATACCGTATCAACCTGAAGAAAACAAATGAGTCCAGAATTTGATTTTTAGTGCATCGGAAGACACAGCACTCAGCACAGACAATTCCCGCATAAGCCAGGTGTGAAGATGCAGAATGTTTGCTGCGCCTGAAAGGAAACTTGATTTCAAAAACCAAATCTTCACCACATTCAACAGATGAGTTCACAGGAAGACAGAAAGCGCCATTACATTTATATGGCACACTGAACGGGGGAATGCAGCCCACCAATTACATCAGTGCCAGGACAATACCATCAGCTAGGACACCGCCGAGGCAGTAGACTCCAGCTCCACTTCCTAAGACATCTTTGGTAAATCTTGAATTCTCTCAAATAAAACAAAGAAAAAATTAGTTTGGTGTAGATATTTGAAAGATGAGGAAGGCATGTCAGACTGTAACTACAACCGTTCCAATCCAACATTTAGAGGGCAACCATGTTCCAATGATACCAGCTTTAATGGACTGATAAGTTAAAATGAAAACTAACTTCAGCTCTTAAGGAGATAAACACACAGCAGGAGAGAAGGTCCATGTTGGTAATACTAGACATGTTGATAATTACTATAATGTAATGCCTGTAATCAAGACACTGAGGGAACTGAGTTTGAGGCCAGCCTGAGCTACACAGTCCCAGGGCAGCCTGTGCTACAGAAACCCCGTGTCTAATTAATTAATTAGTTAAAATACATAATAACTATTGTAAGACTCAGTGAGACACAATTCTCTTTATTACTATGAATGGATTTGAGCCCTTAAGTCAGATAGAAGAACACAAACAAAGCCAATAGAATCACCACAGAGCTGGTGGGAGGAGGGCATCAGGGCTAGAAGTGGAGGTGAGCTGCTGGGTGGGCTTGCTGGCACATGTTGAAGATGACACACAGGAGGATGCTTTTGTTTTCTGATGAAGGAAAGCAGCGAGGTGGTTTCAGATGAGAGTGTCTGTCTCTTTGCATTACAAGCAAACAACACATAAAAAACACCTCCCATGAGTGCTGTTTTCTGACTGGAGCACATCAAGTACAGCATGGCCCACGGAACTCAGTGACTGAGGGTCTGCCCAGCTTACTGCTGACCCCAAGCTCACAACTGATCCCTTATGTCACGTACACTACCACAAGGTAACATGTGGTGTTAGCTAACTGGAAGGCACCATCCAGGAAACACGGTTAAATACAGACTACCACTCAATCCTCTTTACACACCTAATGGATGACTTGTTTATTCATGTTATGTATACTGATGTTGTGCCTGCATGCATGGCTGTGATGGTGTCAGATCCCCTAGAATTAGAGTTACAGACAGTTCTGAGCTGCCACGTGGTTGCTGGGAATTGAACCCTGGTTCTCTGGAAGAGCAGCCAGCTGAGTGCTTCTAATCATTGAGCCATCTCTCCAACTCCACTCCCACAATTTATGTGTTTAAAAAAAACCTCAAAGTACAGAAATATTAGTAATTCACTCTGGCATCCACAGATAGTAATGGTATAAAGAAAGATACCCATTTAAACATATAACCACACTGACTCTAACATATGAAGAAATACATGTACTCTGGAGGTTTCTAATGCTGTTCCAAAACTTCCTTCACTTATTTAAGGCAGTTTTTCCTTCCCCAGACTCATTCACAAGACTTCACTACATTTCTTAAACTTCTCAGGCGCGAAGCCCCTATGTCTAATATCTATCATCACTGTATCATTTCCTTCATTTAAAAAAGATATATTTTCCCAAAGAGATAGAATTTTAATTTTGCAAGTTACCAATTTCAGATGTCAGATCTATCTAAACTAAGTATTTTCATATATGACTTAATAATATTGAGATATGCACACCACCAAAACAAACCCTGTTCACCAGTGGTAAACAAACACAATTGTCACAGAATGTAGTCACCATCAAGTAACTGGATCCTTTTTCATTAAACACTGAATCACTGTGAGCTGCCAGTAGCATGAAGTAAATTAAAGTTTAATATTTAATACTCTGTAGGTTCAATATGGAATTAGAAAAGAGTTTTGAATTTTATGTTACCTGATATTCCTATTGTAATTCAAGATTATATCTAAGAAGGCTGAAATTTTACTTAAAAGCAATTTAAATTTAATGAATGTTGCTGTTTTAATGCTACTTTATAGTCATTTTAACTTCAGAAAATATGTTTCCTTTTTTATGGTAAAGACATAATAATTTTCAAAGGATGACATTTAAGAATATAAAAATATCATCAACATAAACTACGGGGTATACAATTAAGTATAAAATGGCCATTTTCATCATTACCTGATGAGAAGTGAAAGTCTAAACACATGATGAGCTAGGCACAGTGGCTTGTGGGGAAGTACCCAGCACTAGGGATTCTGGGGCAGGAAGATTGTCAGTTTGAGACATGTATGAGCTCACTTAGTGGCACTCACAATAAATCACTGCCCTACACAAGAGAAGAGGGTTTGCTTCTATATACATAGTACGAGTAACCACTCACAAAAACAAGCACCAGAGACTAAGCTCACCACTGACTGGAAGGAGTGGGATAGCTTATGCTCTTCCACATGGGCAAGGGTCAGCCATGTCTGGTGTCGTATACCATTGAATCCCAGCACTGGGGGATGAGGGGTGGGCAGGCAGATCTCTGGAAGTTTGAGGCCAGCCTGCACTGCACTATAAGATTCTGTCTCAAAAGCAATGACAACAAATAAGAAAACAAAACATAACAGGTGAGCTAGCCAAATGGCAGAATGGTACTGTATGCCCTATGTATGCCATACAGCTCCGGCCTTGCTCCACCCCCTTCTTGTTACAATAAATCTCCAGGAATCACACTCTGGGGCTAGGGCTGTAGCTCAATGGCTGACTAGTCAGCTGCCATGGGTTCAACCCCCAGCCCCATCACCAAAGAAATAGCATCACATTCTATGTACAAGTGGAATATTAAAAGAAAAAAACTTTTGGAATTCAGTACTAATAGATATATTTCTATATAGAGTCTCCCCTCCAATAATGTAATTCTGATCCCTGCAATCACTTGTCTGATACATCTGTGATTATAGCAGGCATCTAAGTATAAGGATGTCTCATGCATTAAGAAACAACTTTATACAGATTTTTCCACAGTACAAGACAATAATTAAAATGTGAGTGCAAATGTAAAACTGTGTGTAGGTGTGTGTGTGTGTGTGTGTGTGTGTGTGTGTGTGTGTGTGTTATTCTTCTTGGATTACCAGTGAGGATTACATAGGATTTCCAAGCAAACACAGGCATATGTGAACCAAAGTACAATTCCACAGAGCATAAACAGTCCAGTTCTACAGCCTGATGCTGCCAGTGACCACATATGTGTTATTTTTTTCATCATTGAACGAACAATTATTAATTATCCATTAACATGGGCCAGACTCAGTTCTGGGCATAATGCCAAATTTTAATTCAATATTTCTGAATTGGATCTTATCATCTTTTTTGTTTCAAATGAAGAAACAAACTATGTAATTGCCCAGTTCAAACAGACAATTCCAACTCTGTACTTCCTTTCAGCCACAAGTATCTCCATGTACTTCCTGCTTCCACAGGTGCTCTGCTTGATACACTGTCAACACTAGAGTCCATTTCTCTGTCCACTGCGATATATTAAACTCTCATATTCAGTATACGTCTGAACTAGGGGACATTCTCAACAAAACTTCACTGAATTTCTGTGTTAAATGACTTGTCTCCACAAAATAAAAGTAGAAATAGATGTTTGGGTCCAGGTTTGTATCCCTTAAAATATCTTCTGATGCAACTAAAGTACATTTGAATAATGTAATTTTTAAAAAGAGAAATTGTTTCGCTATTTATAATTGCCCCAGAAGCCTATGGCAGGTGGCAAAACCTGGCACTTCAAACTAACAGAATCAAGTCCACATGTGCCAAGTCACGCACTCTGCAACTGCTCCGAGTACACAGGATTTGACTATCCAGGTCCATAACGAATATCACAAGGGTATAGGCTTCAAATGCTTCTGCATGTACTCAAGATAAACTGCATAGTAATGGACAAAGCCTTTAGAATAAAGAACCCATGTAATCCATGGTTATTTTGCGGTCAAACATGGAGGGATTTGACATTAGCTCTGCTGTCTAACACCTGCTCATCAGGGGTAAATGGCTTCAGTTCTCACAGTCTTGGGTTATGACTTCACAAAGCACATGATTCTAACAGCATCTACTGTTGCTTTAGAGATGACTGTGAAGTCAACATAAAATGTTTGTCAAAGCACAGGTCAGAGTCAGGGCTTAGTGTAGCTTTACACTGAACAAGGACTGGACAGGTCAGAGTCAGGACGCATGAGCTTTCTGTTGAACAGGGGGGTGGCAGGAGTTAGCAAGTGAGTTTTCTAGTGAGTGTGGACTTTAGCCCACTGGACACTGATACCCTCACCTGTTTTCTAACCTTCAGTCTTAGTATTACCAGTAAATGATGGTGCTAGAAAGTTTAATTCTTTTTATATGGTTCTATATTCCCATTTAAAATGTATCTTTTCATTCTCAAAGGAAAATACCAACACATGATCAAACTCAAAAGCAAAGTTGAACAATTTTTTAGTCTCAGGAAAAGAAATTATGTTAGCAATTAATTCACATATAAAAGCAAAAAGTAAAAAAACAGAAACTACCTTAAATAATTACATTGCTTCTTATTAAGTGGTACATAATTAATCTTTTACTGCCAAATTATTTTAAGTCAGGTTAATTCCTTAGATACAAGATGCTTGCAAAAGCCAACAAATCAAAGCTTTCAATTTCTGAGTTCTAGCCAAAAGACCATATTGTCTAGGCAGGACAAATCTCTCTCTTAACTTCATAACTAACATAGATATGAGGAAATTTAAGGTTAGAACACATGAGAAATGTGCAGACAGAAACATGTGAGAAATGGTTTTAATCTATTGTATATTAACCCGTAGCACTTACTTCATTCTTCTGTATACAAAGAATGTATGTATACATGGACATGGCATATATACACACTGTTTATGTATATATATGGACATGCCAGGGGTGTGGTGTGCACACACATGCACATATATATGTGGTGGCCCCAGTAGACCTCAGGTATCTTCCTCAATCCTTCCCTACCTTACTCTTGCTCTATAGTACTCTGGTTTCTAAGCTTGCTCCATGAAGCCCCAGTGTCTTGCTGAGGGACTGAGAGACCATTAAACTAAGAGAGCGCATCCAGGCAGGTTAGAAATGCAAAGCTTCTATCAAGCACATTAGCTCTGTTTGGATCTTCCTTAGACAACAGAGTTTTAAACATTCATGACCATTCTGTTGCCAATTGAACTAAAAATGGCTATCCATGTACAGTAGGCTCCCTCTTCTCTGGCCCCTACTATCAGGAACCTCAGTGCCCTGCCAGGTAGAGCTGCCAGGATCTGCTCTACCTTTCAAAACTTCTCATGCTCTCCCAAACACACTCACCATTCCAACCAACCCTGAACCTCATTGGATAATACTCTTGCATCATTAATCCCACAGCTGAAAGGACTCTGGTTGCTTCTTTGCCTTTGTAGCCTAGTTCTGGTCCATGTGTGCTGCACAACTCTGGAAGGGAGTCTTGTCAGATGGCTCCCGACTGAGGTACATTCCAATTAACTGGATAAGGAAACAGGAGAAATAATCAACCCCACATTAATCAAAACTAAACAACTGGGAAGTAAAAGGCTGAACCATCAACTCTGAGCAAAGACAGAGGGGAAAGCAACCATGCCCACTTGTAGCAGAGACAGAAAGGGAACCGGAACTGGATGGAGAAGGTTCTCACAGAGAAGAACGAAGAGTGAACAGATAAAAGATGGGAAACAGACCAAAGAGCTCCCATGCTTCAGGGACATGCAGACAGGTACATGGCAGAAGCGCAGCAAATGGAATTAATTTTTAATTTTTAATTAATGTAGTGAGTTAATTCAACTAGAAACAGCCTGTGAGAGGCCTCATGTGTTCCAATAGAAGGGAGAGGGGGGAGGAGGGAAAGGCAACAGCAGTCTTGGAGACACACTGCTTGAAAGCCAAAATTTTTCAAAACATTTTACCCATGACCATGTTGAATGTAATTATAAACCAAGATATCAATCATATACTTTATAAGTAAAAAGCCATTTTATGTATAAGAACAATGAGACAGAAACATTAATGTCTATTAAATACCAACAAACTGTCAAGCATTTTGCAAGGAGACAGACACACCTGCTGCCTGCTGAGATAAGGAAGTACCACCTCTACAGTGGAGAACTGGGAAATGAGCTCAGAGAAGCAGGAGGTGGGGGGATGTTCTAGGACACTGCAAAGCCAGCAGTGGCGCAGAATGTACCCCAACACACATCTTACCACAGTGGCACACAGCACTGCAAGAGGACACAGCACACCCGTAATTTAGAGAGACTTCTGAAATGCAGACCAAGACGATCTCCCTTATTTTTAAGGGACTTAAGTATTTCTAAGGATGAGTCTGAGAGGAAGTAAGAAATAGAAGATCATGAAAATGATCCAGATGAGAAATCTGGGCCTGAAATAAAACAGAAATAGTTAGGGTGACACAGGGGGTGACACAGACAATCCAGTGCAAACCGGATCCACAAATGCAACCTAAGTCTATGACTTCTTCACAGTGCCCTGCCTGGACTTCCTTTTTTAGATGCTCACTGCCTCTAAGAACACCACTCCGTAAATCATTACCATGCTTCACCATCTCTACATGTCATTACTCTTAAGGTAAAGTACTACTTTGGGGGGCTGGAGAGATGGTTCAGCAGTTAGGAGCACTGGCTGTTCTTCAGAGGACCCCAGTTGAATTCCCAGCATCCACATGCCAGCTCACAACTGACTGTAAATCCAGTTCCACAGGGTCCATGGCACCAGACATGCACAGGGCACACATAGATATGCATGGAGGCAAAATATTCATACAAGTATTACTTATGCACTGCTAAGAAACGATGCCAGTTAAAGAATAATATGGTCATGGCGTGAAACATACATCAGATCCAATAAAATATGAAAACTCACCACCTGGGGCTAGAAAGATGGGTCTGTGGTTAATGGCACAAAGATACCAGCTCAGTCACAGCATCCATGCTAGACAATTCACAACTACCAAAGGATCTGATGCCCTCTGCTGGACTCCACAGGAACTTGCCCTTAAACATGCATATACCCACACACAGATATACACATACTCAGATAATCAAAACATAAAATAAATTGTTATTTTAAAAGAAAATAAATGGCAATTTTCTGCATTTCTGCAATATATTTTTATTCTACCATCTCAACACAATTCCAACATAATGTCTTGAGCTTCTGATCTAACTCAATGGTAAGGTACCTACCTAGCATGTGCAAGACCCTGAGTTTAAAACCCTGAATTATAATTACGTGTGTGTGTGTGTGTGTGTGTTCTATAGAGACATATAAATATACCATATCTGACAAAGAAGAGCCTTTTAAAATCCATGGACTCTGTGTTATACTGTGATGGTTTATAACGACTATATAGAAATTGCAAGCAGTGTGGACCACACGCCCTTCTGTTTAAACTTGAAGACATTCTTAAATTCCTGAGATGGAAGTGCTAACTGGTACTCTTCAATATCATCCAAGTATCAAAGGCTGTTTCAAAAGTGTAAGTAAGCATTTAAAACATGACACTACATGAAGTCCATTACTAAACTGTCCCAACTCTATGATGTATATAGAACAAATTTTATTGTTGAATTAAAGAAATTCATTGCCAACTGATGATTTTGAATTGTGTGAGAGTAACTTTTACATAAAGCTGCATAAGAAGAAGGTGACTAATGAGATAGCCCTGAGGCTTCCCTGTGCTTATAAAACAGTAAGTACCTAACTGCCCTTGTAAACTCCTCCATTGACAAGAAAGCAGACTGCAGTTTCTGGTCGATACATAGTATTTAATTTTAAAAGTCAGTTTTTGCAAGGTATGAGCTAGTAGAAAGAAACAAGAGACAGACTGCAGAGGGTCTCCAGGACTGACAGTCCTCAAGATGTTCATGCATCTATAGATGCCAATCCATAGCCATGAAGCACTGCTGGGAAGTCTGAGAAACAGACACGTGAGGAGCAGGGCCTCATCCAGGGATCTTTACATGTCACAATAAATAAGCTGTAACCTGGCCTGCTCACATGGCCTGTGGGGATCGAGATGAACTGTAAACTGGCCTGCTTACATGGTCTGTGGGGGATCGAGATGAACTAAAGGACCATCCGAAAACACTTTCTCAGCGTCCCGTTTGTAAGTAGAACTGCATGCAAGGAAATAAAGACTTTTCTGTTCTGAATGAGCTAATCTGTCACGTTTTTAACACTTAAGGTCTACACATTGGCTATAATTTTATTTTAAAACCATATATTACAGACTTAGCTCCTTAGAATCCTAAACTTGTATCATCTGTTCAAGACTCACTTTCTCTCTTTTAGTTGCCAAAAACCTGATTACAAGGGAGACTCATGGTGACCCCCTTCCCTGGTTCTGTTGAATTAATGGTCAATCCATCCTTGACCATTAATCATATAATAAACTTTGCCTTGATCATTTCACAAAGGGTATGGGCACTAGTTGTTTCAGCAATTTTTGGTGACAGGATAGGGAAGTAGCACTCCCAGGAATAACATGATCTCCCTTTCTTTACTGTCTTATTTCTTCCATAAGACAAGTACATCCTCATCTCTGTTAGGCCAGTTGAAATGCCACGTCTAAACCATACTGTAGGAATCAACAGCTCCTTCCTCTGTGTTCCCAAACTAAAACAATTCCTTTCATATGTTCTACTTTGTATCACCAAGTATACTGTTGTAGAGTACATATATGCTGCAGAATTAACTCTCTCTATGCCCCAAATAATCTAGTGGAGATTGGTTAATGTTGCTTAAACAATTTGATTATTGTAATGTCAAATCTCATTAATAATTTAAGGAAAACATTTCAATGTTAAACAGTCTTTGACCTGGTCACAAAAAAAGACAAAGATGTATTTTCAATTAAACCTCAAAAAGAAGTAAAATCCCATAAGAAAATTTTAAAAATCAAAAAATAGTATTTTTCTTCTCTATTCTACAGCATCTTAATTCTCTTTCATTAAATCTCCCAGAGTAATTTTATTTATGGGGGAGGGCTATATGTAATATTATGAACCTGACAAATGGCTCTCCCCAAAGTTATAGAGTATATATTTAGTACCAGGTCATAAAATATTCACTTTGAAACTTTTTATTAGAATATTTGCCTGCCTGATTAAAGATGAAATAGAGCAGCACTAAAATAAATTTGCATGAGCTGAATACAGAGCAGGAAAGAGAGAGCTGGGCCAAAAGGAGACAAGCCACAAGTACAAATATTACCTAGGTAAACTGCAAAGCACATAGCCATGTGTTAACATGTGATCTTAAGGCAATGAACTAAAACTTTAATTATCAGATAATAAAACATCTTTGAATCTATATTCTTGGCCTAATTCTAAAACAGGAAACAATGAAGTTTATTATTATTATTGTTATTCTCAGTTCATAAGCAAATCCTCACATTCTCATACCAATAGTACTTTGGGAAAACATTTTCAAATTCTCATTTGAATAGTAGTATACTTCTCAAAGCACCAGCAAACTGATTCTGGTACAAACAGATCATATCAAAGAACTGAGCATTTACATGTAAAAGCCTTTACTTGGAATTCCACCTCCTCAATTCTCTCCTTGCAAAAATCTCCTTAAGTCAAAAAATACAAATTAACCCCATTAGCCAGGCCTTGCCTATAAACCCTCAGAAAATCTACTAGTCAGGCTGTGCCTATAAAGCCATTTGTAGCATGCAAGCCATTATAGTGAGATGTCTCTTCATATTAAAATAATATTATGTTCTCATATCCTAGATAAGGAGACTGAAGATCGAGGATGAACACTTAGGAACAAGTGAGAATAAGAATCCATTTCTATGCCATTTATGACTTTATCCTCTCCACCCAGGCCTCAGAATGACCCCTGAATATATTCTGTCCCATAATCTTCTGTCTCTTCGAGAGGCTTACGCTCAAGATCCGCACAGGTCCCAGGAACACAGCTACATAATGCCAACCACAGTAATTCCAAGCAAAGGTGAACTCAAATTGATGAATTTCTCTCAATAAATTTTAACTGAATCATTCAATATAAATATAAGCATTAACATTAGTACAGACTGGACCATTATCAAAATCTGCCCTCTTGATTCTGAATAAGCCAGACACATGTTTTATTCACAGAAAGTTATTACATATATTTAAAATGTAGACAACATACTCTATTAGCTGAGATTTATTCTTCTTAATACTGTGACTTTATATCAAAGTATCCATCCCTTAATGTATCAGCTATACTTTCAAAGTCCTTCTAGGTTGAAACTTGATCTTTTTCAAAATGTTTAGTGTGGTAAGCTATGTGTAACATAAAGTTACTGCTTCAATAATTATAAACACATAGTTCAGGGCTAATGAAAACACACCATGAAACAACCTTCAACATTACTTATATTTCAGTATAGAAAAGCTTGAACTTGATGCATTAAAGAATAACTCCAATCTCCTCCCTCTTTAACTCACAGCCTCTGAAAAGGAAACTGGGCTTTTAGTCTCTAAAACTACACGTACTCTCTTTCATGATTGCTTAAATGACGAGCTGGGATTTTCTACATAGAAGGCTATACGGCTCACGGACAGAGACCATTTTACTTCTTTTCTGGTGGAGATGCCTTTTCTTTCTTGTTCTTACTTACCTTGGCTCAGGTCTTGGTGCTAGGCTGAGCAATAGTGGTAAATACGGGCATGTTACAGAAAAGTCTTCAGTCTTTGCATATTCCATTATAATACTTGGGCTTTTCACATGTGGCTTTTTATAACACTAAGGTAGTTTCCTTATATCCTTATATCCCGAATTCACAAGATGCTTTTCCTGCATGGATTCAAATAACTATGTGGTCCCCCCCCCCCTTTACTCCATTAATGTGGTACACTGTAAGGATTTTCATATATTGAACTAGCCTTGCATTCCAGGAATGGATCCGACTTCAGTGTGACGTAAATCCTTTTTACTCTGCTGTTGAATCTGGCTTGATAGTCTCCTGTTGGGAGACATATAGTCATATGGTGATATGAGTCATAGTTTTCTTTTCCTGTAGTGGTCTTGTCTGGCTTTGGAATCTAGGTGATACTTGTTGGCTTCCCTGATCTTTAAATTTTTGTAAAAGTCTCATGTGTGTTCATACTTTAAATGCCTGTCTTACTTAGGGTTTCATTGCTGTGAGGAGATATCATGGCCAAGGGAACTCTAATAACAAAAAGCATCTAACTGGGACTGGCTTGCAATGTCAGAGGTTTAGTTTATAATTGTCATGGGACTATCCAGGCAGACATGGTACTGGAGAAGCAGCTGAGAGTTCTACATCTTGATTCACAGGCAGCAGCAGAAGACTGTATCACTGGGTGAAGCTTGAACACAGGAGACCTCAAAGCCTGTCCCCACAGTGACACACTTCCTCCAACAAGGCCACACCTCTGAATAGTGCTACTCCCTATGGGCCAAGCATTCACACACATGAGGGCCATACCTATTCAAACCACCACAATGCCTAATAAAATTTAACTGTGAAGCTACTTAGAGCCTTTCTTGGTGGGGAGGGTCTTTTAGAGGTTTAATGTCTACATCAATTATAGTTTTATTCAAGTTTTCTATTTTAGTTTCATGTTTAGTGTCAATACCTATTTTTGTTAGGTCCTGGGAAATCATTGGTTATACCAGGGTACCTAATTTCTCAGCAAAGGATTGGGTCGCAGGATTCCTGTCTAATCTTTTCCATAATAAGTAGTGATGTTCCCCATTGAGAAAGCTCCCTCTCTTGCCCCTGCCCCCTCCCTCTCTTCTCACCCCTTCCTCCCAACCCTCAATGGAGCCAGGGTGTTAGCCACGTTGGTTTTTTTCAAAGCTCTACCACTTGGTTTCATTCTTGTTCGAGAATTTTTTTTTCTGTTTTGATTTCATTTACAAAACTTAGTTCAGTTTTCTTTTTAAATTATTATTAATTCTCTTGCTGCTTGCCTTGTGTTTATTTCTTCCTTGTAATTCTTACATTGTGAAGCAAGAACATGCGGCTACTTCTGTTGATTCGTTATATGAAGTTTCCAGCTATCCCTTCTTCCTAATCCCACAATAGAATACTCTTGTGTGTGCAAGTCAGAAAAGAAAAAACCTCAGAACTTCCTCATATCCTGCCTGAGAGCATATTTCCGCTTTTCTTTTTTTATGAGACTATGAGTCATTAGACACAAAAATGAAGTTTCAAGGTTATTGTCAAAGAACATACCATGATTCCCATAGTTAATTACTTCCATATTAACTGGGTTTTACAAATCTCTGATGTATTCTTTCTCTGGTTTTATTATTCTAAGCTTCACATCTGGACGTCTCACAACGCCTGACTTTCATAGAAGGAATGAGTCATGTAATGGAAAACACTGTTGTGGGCACACAGACATTCAAGCCAATGTTTGATTCTGGGGCTTTGCTTCTGTTGTTGAATGCTGTGGGCTCCATTGTCTAAATGTGCACATTTCTTCCATGCATTAAAGAGAAAACTAAATTATTGTACATAATTGAAATCAAGCCCGTGACTTTTTAAAATTGTATACCTCAAGATGTTTCACTAATCCAAGTACACCATCCCTCCAACCAGTACAAATTCATCCAAATTTTATTGAGTAGCCTATAAACCCTATGAAATAAAAGTGTCTCGCCATGAACATGGGCAGCGGGAAAGTGACCAATCAGCCCAGAGCACTGGGAACTAACGTCTCGGTCTGCTCCTTTGTTCTCTCTATAGACCAGACTGCAAGTCTTCAAATGATTTCCCAGAAATGCTGTACCAAAGGCACAGAAGCCTACTGAGGAGCAGGATTGGGATGAAGAAAGCAATGTGCGTGGAATTTATCTCTACAGCCTCACATTTATATAGAAAGTTCCAGGTCCTTCTAGAGCTAGAATACCTGGTAGATGCTACTGCTATCTAACCTTTCAGTCTTTATTTTTGTTGGAAAACTTTATTCACTACTTACTTATTTTGAAAAAAAGTCTACCATTGTAGGAAGACTTCTTAGAACCTGGGCTACTGTGTTCAGAGGGTGTCTCTCCTCGCAGGCAGACTACACTGCTGAAACAGCATGAACAAAGCATCACCGTCAAGCCCAGTGGTCAGTAAACGAATTGTGCATACCAGATCATCCCACTGAAGTTACCCACAGCTATAACATAAATGTTACATGAAGAAAGAGAGCCAAGTTTAGACACTAAGTCCATTCTTTATTAGCCTGAATAATATAGCAACAAAGTTATTCAGTGTCTCTAGGTAGGTCTCAACTTTCCATACATAAAATGGGGATAATTGTATCACTAATCTCATAGGGATGATATGAAAATATGTAATACCAGTCAATATGCAGAAGTAATTAGTATCTGGTGGTTGTTTAATGTGTGCTCATTAAATTAATACATGAGCAATTACATATAAAAGGCAGTACCATTTTGTAAACATAGGCAACTGACATAATCCGTCCGACCACTTAGGATCACTTTAAAGGAATTGTAAGGTTTCGTGAAAGATATATGAATGGCCAAAGGTCTATGTAAAATGCTTGACAACATGGAATGCTATTATCATAAAATGCAATCTGAGGTTAAGGGTACAGTTCAGTAATAGAGATAGTACATGTGGGACCCAGGGGTAAACTCAAAGCTTGGAGCAGGAAGAGGAAAGAAAGGGGAGAAATGGGATTAACTAAAACCATCACAAGCTGTCACATGCTTGTTCCATGCAGCTGAAATTGAAAAAAAATACTCTATGAAGTGTCGGTGAAGAAGCAGAAGACTTGGCAGCCTCACGTGCTGGGGGCAGGAATGCAAAATTGCATAACCACGTTGGAAAATGGTTTGGCACTATCACGTTAGTTGAAAACTACACTTATTATATGACCCAGTGATTTCATTACTGGTATTTACATAAGCACAATAAGCCTCATGCCCACACAGAGACCTGTGCCTGAACACTGACAGCAGCTTTGGCCACAGAGAGAATGCAGATGCTCACTGACAGGTGACAAGACACAAGACTCATACAACTGCCCCTCTGTAACAGCAGGACACAAACGGCAGTGGGCATGAGCCTTAGGAGTCATTGTATTAAGTGAAGAGATTCAAAAGCAGGCTAACTAATCTAGAAGCCCAGTGCAGATCAATGGTTACTACAGCCAGGTATGGAAGGATTGTCACCACAAAGAGATCTGGAAAACTGAAGGTGACTGAATGTTCTACATACTGGTGGTGGCCTTGGTCATGGTCATGGTTAGTAGCATAGGTATGCCCATCTAAGTTCAGAGTTAAGTTTATTAAGAGACAAAGGCACCCAGACAACAGGAACATTTAGGAAGTGAGAAGGCAAACAAGACAAATGAGATCCAACAACTGAGACACCTACTGAAGCCTTCCACCAGCCTGGAAGACTGCAGCTGCCATGCGGAACCCAGCGATGCTCTCCTCTAGGTCTTCTCCTGTTACTCAATCCCCTTTCCCAAGCTCTCCTGCTTGCTTTCTTCATTCCCCTTGACATATCTCGGGGGCAAGAAGTAGATGTACCAGGGGTGTCCTGACTGTGACTCCTGCCTCGCAGTGTTCATGCCCTGTAGGATCTGTTCCCCTGGAGTGTGAACAGAATCCGTGACTGTTTCTCTCCGACAGTATATGACAAGATTAAGTGTCACTCCTGTGATAACAGTGTGGTGCATAAACTCTGTCTTGCTAGGGGACTTTTATCACAGGCCTTCCTGGCTGACTGACCAGGCAAATGGTCACATGGGCAGAGTATATGGCAAAGAACAACAAAGAGATATCGGCAACTGTGAGTAGACAGCAAAGGATGGGGAGGGTGAATAAAGGGAGGAGAATGCAAAGGAAGAAAAAAGAAAGAAGGAAACAGTTTGAGTCATGAGTAGTAGCCAGCACCTGCTGCTGTAGCACTGGGGGGGGGGGGGGGGGGGAAGGGGAGGGGGGGAGACCAAAAAAACCCTGACAAAAAGAAGAGATTCCACCCCAAAAAAAAAAAAAAAAAAAAAAATCAAGGAACAAGGTCCTTGAGTCCTAACTACACAAGAAAATATAAGCTTCTACCAACCCAAGGAATCTTGGAGGTTGATCATTTATCAGATTCCCGGATGAGAACTCAGCCTGGGTGACACCTTAATGAGAACCACGGGAGACCTTCACCATAACACCCAGCTAAGTATGGATCCTCATTCTCAGAAGCTGAGATATGATAAATACATGGTGTTTTAACATAATAGATTTGTGGTGATACATTCTGCACCAAAGAACTAATAAAGACAAAGGACACTTAATTGGTTAAAAAGAAAAAACTTTGTTCACCAAATACAGGAAGCATTTTCTGAACACAACAGCCAACTGCAAAGGCCATAGAGCCGCACCTTACTTCAACAAATAAAGCTGCTGCATATGGTCCTTCCTGACCACAAACAGACCACCTTCATCAGCCCAGCATCCTCCAGGCCCTAGTGGATTACTCTACACAAACTACATACCTCCTGCTATTCCAAGAGAACTATAGAAAACGATGTCCCAACAGATCTTTAAAGAAAAAACCCTGCTCCTATGTGGAAAGACATATTTCCTGGGGCAACAAGTGACTCTAACGGATACGACTCCCCACAAGCTGGCATGAGAGAACAGTTCTTTATGCACTGAGTTTTACTGTGCAGCTAACGAGACGTGGGTTGCAACTCAAACATGTAGAAGGAAAACAGAGGAAGAAGGCAGTGTTAGGTCATGGGAGTGAATGACATAGAAAGTCTAAAGCGTTCTGATAGGACAGTCCTCTGAAGACTCAGCACACAACCATTTTATAAAACAAGGCATGATCCTTACGGTATATCCTAGGTCTGACTATCTACTATTCTCTATAGACCATTTACATAAAGGTCTTTAAGTAAACATTCATAATTATCCCTTGGTGTGGGTTCCAGAACCTCTTGTGGATACCAGACTCACGGGATGCTCAAAATCCCTTACATGCATGGTGCAGTATCTGCGTATGATCTCTGCTCATCCTCTTGCCCACTTTAAACTGTCTCTAGATAACTCATGATAGCAGATACAGGATAAAATGTGCTGTCAATCATTATTAGAGTGTATTGTTGGGATTGTAAGAAAAACTGTCTGTGTGCAGTACTGATGGGATTTTTTTCCAAATATTTTGAGTTTATGTTTTGATGGATGTGGTGTTCAATATATCAAGGGTCTCCTAAACAGTACATGGCAAGAAGCCACTGGTCTAAGGAAAAGCACACCAGAGCATCAAGACAGAATTTATCTACAGAGAATGCTTATCAACAGCAAGCAACTACATGGATAATTCTCGAGTCCAGCACACACTCGACTTAGTATTTGGGATCCTAGTCTGATAAATGTCAAGCCCATACATCTAGGGTGCAAAGAAAAGGCCATGCAAATCTACTAAGATAACAAGGGAATATATATAGTAGCTGGAAGCTATTTCTCTTGAAGATTAGTAGCCAGAAAGAATCATTGCATGTCCAGCCTCATATATAAACTGCGGAACCCTGACATTTCACATGCAAGCTATAACTAGTAGCAGTTCATCTCTGCAGCCAGCTAAAGGGGAAAGAGACATAAAGTATTTTACAAAGCATACCTAGAAGCTAAGGTCAAATAAATGCATATCACAGTTCTAGATTCTTCTAGCATACATCAATAAAAACTGTGAAAAGTAAGGTTAGCTCAAAGTGTTAGTCTGCTATGTCAGAGAACGACATCTGGATTCCACAGTCAATTCTCTGCCCTGCCTTCTTCATCCATGAAAATCTGCTGAGGTTTTTGGCAAATCTTCTGGTGTAATTTGAAGTTTAAAAGTCTGTGTTTGGATGGTGCATGTCATTTTCTACTTTTCCTACACTTTACACAGACGTAAAAACTACAGTGTTCACTGCTTAAAATGGTATCAAACTGACCCCTGCTGGCCTCGTCTTTACTGTTTGCACACTTACTGGACCCTATAATACTTAACCACAGAGCATGGTTGAGCCTGCATTTAATTTGATCAGACTGCAACATCAAAGACAAAGATTCCAGGAAAGGATGGCTAGTAAGGCAATGCACACAGAAGGATGCCTTCCTTGGACCTTGGCATCTTTTATTTGTGGAAACCCCACAACTGAAATCACACTTCTAGTCTGCAGGAATATTTTAATAGGTAAATTTACCCTAGGGTTTTGTTAATTCAACAAACATTTATGGGTTTCTGAAAAATCAAGCAAAAGAAAACATGAGTAGATGCATACATAGCACTTGCCCTGGAGGTAGGTGCTCACAGCATCTGCAAGTCACAAGAACTCATATTTCAGAATTAATGCATGGTAAGGGTGGGATGCCATAATGACACAAGAGGCTTTACTGGACTCAGGCTGCCTGAACCATGGCCCTTTCTTTTCTCTTTCATCTTTATGAATCATCTTTATGAGCTAAAGTACCTGCTGTTAACAATCTACCATGTGCCAGATACTGACAAGCACCTTTCCTTGACTGCCACACATGCCCCTACAGATAAGGCCTTCTACGCTCATGTTGATTTTGTGAAGGAAGAGATGGAAATTATAAGCTGGTCAGGGTGTTTCTCCTCTATGAGTTGAGTGCCTTGTTATCTTTGTATCCTCCAAATCTAAGGCATAGCCTGGTAAACAGTAGGCACTCAGAGTCCTGGCTGCAGAGGTCAGAGGTCAGTGCTGCAGCATGACAAACGCTGACCACATCCTGGGCTTAAGCATTACAGAAGGAAAGGCTAAATGGAAAAGGCTGACCCCTGAACACAGGCACTCTCATGTGCCTACTGTAGGAAGACAGGCCTCATGACATGAGGCAACAGAATGTTCTAGAGGCGCAACTCCTCTCAACAGTTGAAATCAAGCAGTAAAAGGATTCCAGCATCGTTAGTCAAGGACGGTCTCCAGTGTCAACCTGTCACGTGCTAAGAGGAAGAGAAGGAGACGGGAAAAGGCAGCGTGTGAATTCTGCTGGTTTTGTATGGTGCCTACAAATCAACTACCTGAAAGGTATTTTTGCAAAATGTAGAACATATGGGTCCAGATTTGTAGACCGAGCAATGGAGACTAGACACAATATAATGCAGAGATCCCAAATCTAAACGCAAACAAACAAACAAACAAACATTTGGCTCCTCACCGCCTTGCTTTATTTCAGTGTCTTCTCTGCTCCACACTAGAGGCAGATGAAGGTAATGAAGCCCAGTGCTGAGCTTCTTTGATTGGCTGCAGGTGATCTCTGTATCACACTTGTTATGTAAGCATTTTTAATACTGCTCCTAGCAGACAAGACGTCTGTTCCAACATATGTTATGAGAAAAATGGTTAAAAAAAAAAATATATATATATATATATATATATATTTACAACTAAAACTGCTAAACAATCAACAAATGCTACCAAGAAAAATATCATAAATCAATCTGGTTTGTGTCCATTGTTAGCTATGTAAAGAAACTGAACGGCCTGATGTCTGTAACCCAAAAGAATGAATGGACCCAGATTCCCAGGACTTTGAATCCTTTCTATACTGGACTCGCTGCAAACTCATTCTTGAAGGGTATATGAGATTAAGTTACTGGCGAAGGTACATGCCTGTGATCTCAGCACTTGGGAGACAGCAGCAGGTGAATAAGGTGACCAATCATTTGGGGCATGTCATCTGTCTCTCTAAATAGAATCTGTAAGTTTCCAGAGACTGTAAAACCAAGAACCCGCACAGGGCTCAGCACAGTGCCTGCAGCAGTGTAAGACAATCCTGAGTCGATGCTATTATGCCACCTTGCCCTGTCCCACCCCTCCAGACAACTCTTCACCTTTGGCTCTCATCCTAAACACACAGGAATTTGCATTCAATTGTGTTGTGTCTCACGCCTTCCCTCTCCCCTCCTCATCAGCACCATGGAAAGGCCTTCTTTGCTCACTCAGTAGATGGAGCTCTCACTGTACACAGTGTACACACGTCGATTGAAAAAACAACCTGAGGCCTCAAGTGGAAATAAGTTCCTAACTTCAACTCCTCTGCCTCTCATGTCCCTCAGTGACACTTGCTGCTTCTGTGAGATCAGACAAAAATCTAATTGCCATGCCTACAACATCAAAAGCCCAAGACATTTCTACTTCAACCTTTACTGATCTCAGAAACCTACCAGGATTCCCAATTGTCACATCATTAAAATTTATATCTCCCACTACATGCACAATCAAGTCATAAACAAAAAGCCAGTTTCAGGCCCCATGACAACCATGACCTGTGTGCAAGCTTCAGGTCTGCAATAGTCCAGCTTGCTTGATTTGAAACTGGCAAGAGAATACATTTACATTGCAAAAAAATCAAATGAAGCTTAGCACACCCGAAGTAGTTAAAACAGCAAATCAACCAGCAGAAAGATTAAGGAATGTAAATAACTCCTGGAGGAAAAAAAAAATTCCACGAATTCCTCAGAAATGCTTTCTTAGGAGAGCAAATTCAGCATCACCTGCGAGCCCTTCCGCAGAGCCAGCACCAAGGCTGGAGGAGCAGGGCGGACACACAAGACTGTCAGATGCTGCAGACCTGCTTCTTCAGCAGCTGGATGAAGATTTCCCAACAGGCAGGTGCTGCGCCACTTCTGCATCTAGCATCTGGCATATGTTGCGGATGCAGCAGATGCAGAACAAAGAAAGCACCTTGCTCGAAATTCTCCAAAGGTAGCAGCACACTTGCTGCTCCGAGGGTCACAGGGTCATTAAGGTAGACGCTGGATTTCATGAACACTGAGATAAATCTCTAGTCTCTGAGGATTCTGACTCAAAAGCAGGGAATGTTCCCCCGCCCCATTTTCTCTCTCTCTCTCTCTCTCTCTCTCTCTCTCTCTCTCTCTCTCTCTCTCTCTCACTCTTTTGAACCCCTCCCTTCTCCTTCTCTAGCACACACAGGTTAATAAAGGACAGTAATAAAATCTTGCTTCTAGCCTATGCTAGCTCCTTAAAAAAATACCTACTATAAATCATCATACTCCTGCCAAGTCTCCTAAAAGCAAGTAGTTCCCATTGTCTCAGATTTCAAATTTATCTAAAACCTGCCGTACAAGTTATTTACCCAAGTTTTCAGACAATGCTGACTTTCAAGTATGAGATGATATGACAGACATCCCGTACGCAAACTCTCAGAAAATTAGTTCTTTTATCTATCAGCTCCCTGAATCCATAGGCAAATCTTTTAGAAGTTTGTCTGTAGTAATAATTTACTAATACAAATGTGAATGCCAAGATACTACTTTTGTTTATCTCTCTATACTCAGGACCTAGTTCAGGACCTGGAAATGGCAGAAATCTCACTTTTGTGGACTAAAGAAAGAGTTGGTCTGTTGCTTGCTAAATAGCCCAGGCTGCCCTCAAACTTACAATACACTGGAGTGGCAGATGCTGTACCACCCTTGTCTCATAACCAAGTTTTACTTTAAGTAAAACAGGAAATGTGTGGGTGTTGGTTAATAATGAGGAAAAAAAAGCTGAAGAATGACAAATCTGCATAACACTGATGTCTGCACAGTCGGGTTGAACATCAGTTACAAATTATGTATACAGCTTGCTAACAAATTAGGGAATTGTTCTCTCTTGGTTGCTTTCCTGGCTACTTGTAAGATAATATCCACATACAAATTTGCAATTCAAATGTGATGTCTTATGAGTACATTTTGTAGAGCATGCTCCAAGAAAGGGGAGAGGAGCTAAGAGTTGCACAGAAGCATAATTTGCTGCTGGCTTTTAGCCAAAAACACTAGACCAAATGTTTAGAGACTATGGGACAGCTAAGCAAACTGAGATTATATGTACACCTTCAAATAAGGGTCCAGTGGAGTAATGTCTTAAATTATAAATTCATGAACTTAAAAATGTATTTCTTTTATTTATAAAGAACAGGAAAAGAATTGATGTGGGAGTCCTTTGAGGACATTTGTAACCACAGTGACAAAAAGCCCCAATGATTTAGGAAACACGAGCAGCCATATGTCTGGACCTATGTACAGCTGAGCTTACACATTAAGTATAAGCTTTTATTTTCATACTTGAGAAAACATGCCAAGTATTCAATATTTATAATCATAATTAACTTGCAGAATGAGGAACCTAATTACAATGGAAAGAAAGAAATATTGGTCTTGGGGAAAAATGAATTTGATTACCACGCATGCAGGTAGTAAAGGGGCATCTCCACCTCCCACAACCAATCCAATATGTCTAGATCTTAAACTTACTATAACTGTCACATATTAAAAAAGATATGATCGCTAGATGGGCAAGTATATTGCTAATAAAAACCCACTCCAACACTCCAATCACTCAGCACACCACAATATAATTTTTGTAGACGTATGCTGTACTAAACCACTGACAGAGGGAAAAGCATGACATATTACAACCCTCCCTGAAAGTGCTGGGAACATGAATTGGCGGCTCCTCACTTGAGGACACAAGAGATGTGCTAAAGCAGAGAGCTGCCACAGGAAGAAACACAAAGAACTGAGCAAATGACACAGGCATGAGATGGGGCTGTAGGGCAGTGGGTGAGACACGAAGGTCCACGCACAATCACTTTCAAGAAGATAATCTTAGCTGCAAATAGGAACTAAGATTCATGGCTGGATATACAAATCAGAGGTGGATTGCTTTCCTGGCCTACTCAGATCACAGGGGTTTAGTCCCCAGCGCCACAAAAGAGAATGTAAAAGCTTGAAACTCTGCAGATATCAGCAAAGAGGATCCCAAACATAACTCCCAGGCCAGCTCACACTGGAAGAATAATGGCCAGCTTTTCTTAACACATCTGTACTCTGTTTGGGACTGTATAGGGCTAAAGGTGACAGGGAGAACATGTAATGTGTCAGAGGACTAAGGTTGAATCCTACCACAAATTAAAACAAAATAAAACCCACTTGTGCTGGTTAATTTTTGTCAATGTAAAAAAGGTGAGGTCATCGGGGAAGGAGGAACCTCAATTTAGTGGACAAGTCTGCAGGGCAATCTTTTGATTAGTGACTGATGTAGGATAGCCTAGCCCACTGTGAGCAGGACCACCCTGGGCAGGTGGTCATGGGTTGTAGAAGAGATCAAGCTGAGCAAGCTGTGGAAAGCAGGCCAGGAAACAGCCTTCTCCTATGGTCTCTGCTTTGGTTCATGTCTCTGGCCAGGTTCCTTCGAGCTTCCTTTGATGACAGACTGTAGACAAGAAGCAAAATCAACCAGTTCCCCTCTGAGTGCTTTTGGTCCCTATATTATTTTTAAATATCGAATATGTTGCATATGCATTATATATGCATTGCATATATGATGGTGATTGTAACCTTATTGAGAAGGTATTATGAATCCCTAGGCTGACTAACACCACCTTATTACCTAACATTACAGGCTCCCCTGTAATGGGAACTCGGCCTGTGTAGGCACCCCTCGGATGCATGAGTTCCTACAATAAATTGTATGCTTCTTCAACCTCATCTCTATAACACATGTATTTTGCAGAGTCATGGGACCCTTGGTGAGCCTGATATTTCAAGAGACTGCTTTACAGTAATTGGGATGAATAGGCACTTTTTGTTACACTGACTTAAGGTGTTATCAAAAGACAAGTTAAAAACAAACAAATGAAAAATCACTAGAGGCCTGTGGACTCTAAGTGACATGATACATACATGGTCTCTCCTCCCTCCCATGACACTAACGCAGGATGCCATCCAGTCCACACAGGGAATGGCCCACCATGGATCCCAGTGAAGTTCTATCCTGGAACTCACAACCAATCCCCTCACTGTCGATTCTCAGGACTCTCTCTCCATCATAACAACCCTCTTACCCACTCACTGTTACTTTTTTATTTGTATTGGTTCGTCCACTCAGTCCCTGTAAGAGGAACTAAAAGAACACAGGGACTCTGTTGGGCTTCCAACTAAAGCTCTAGGCTTTTCCACCATTCCTGGTCAACTTGCTCACTGAGGAAGGTCCAGCGATCCTCTCACTATACTGCTATCCTGAAGGTCAGCATGTGATTCCTCAGAAGCAACACAATCAACAGTGACAACCTCATTGTTAGTGACCCCTCCAGCACTTGGGACTGCTGGACTACTTGTAGCATTGCTGTGTGCCTCTCTCTAGGCCTTCTCGATCATCTCTGCTAGCTTCTCTTTCTCAGTTTTGTGTCTAAAGAATTCCTACTCCAATGGTTTATTGGTTTTCTTTCTTATGTGTGTGTATGGGGGGAGGGAGACATTGTACATGTATGGTGAATGCTTGCACATGTATGGTCACAGTGTGGGTGCATGTGTGAGAATGCACATGAAAAGTCCAAAGCTAATGTCAGAAATTATCTTCCATAGTTTTTCTACTTTATCCATGAAACAAAGTCTCTCAATCAAACCTAGAGCTCATAGATATGACTAGTCCCACTAATCATCCTGCCCCTCACCCCACCTTCTGAGTAGAATTTAAGGTGGACTACATATCCATCTGGTAGTTACATGGGTTCTATACATCTGGACTCACCCTCCGTCTTGCACTGCAACCCTTTTATTCACATCAGCCACAGAGGCCTCCCGATTGTGGCAGCATTGGCTACCATCTATTCCATGGTAAGTTCCTGATTCTTAGTTTCATGCCCAGATCTTTCCCTGGGAAGTCAGCCCCTGACAGGTGGGCACTGAGTGAGTAACTGTGACGTGGACAGGTCAGCTTACTATCTCCCATAAACATCTTCACATGAAACTACAAATGCTGTGACTTTTTACTGTTATTGTGATTTTAACTGTCAACTTGACCCACTCAAGTATCATCTAAAAAGAGAGGCTCAGTGAAGAACTCTCTAAGTAAGGTTGGCCTACAGGTATGTGTATGAAGAACTGTCCAATTTAAGTTAGTTGATGTTGAAAACCCCCATCTTAATTGTGGATGGTACCATGCCTGAGCAGTGTGAACATGGGGAGATGGGGCTAAGAGCAACCATGCAGGCATCCATCCTCTCTCCGCTCTGATGGTGGTAGCCTCTGTAAGAACCTGACTCCCTGACTTCCCCAATGATGAGCTGTGACTGTGAGTGACACCAGATGCTTTGTCCTCTAAGTTGCTTTTGTCAGTGAATTCTGTCACAGTGACTGGTAGCAAAACTGAGGCAGTTACTTATGGAGGTTAAGTGAGCCGAGTCATGAACTCAGAATGCTGTATGTTTGCTATTGCTGTGCTCTCTTACATAAGAAAGCAACCATTTAGTAAGACAAATCGATAAGGCAGAGATTAATGTTCCTGTCTACAATGTTTAAAAAATGTTTAAAACTAGTCTCAGCGAACCCAAGCCATGTCCTAAGACCTACTGCAGCTCTCTGATGTAAGAGAAAGAAACATGGTTTCCCTTTACTACACTCCGACAGATCTCGCTGCCATCTGTAAAAGACAAAGCCTGCAGAGTTCTACAGCTAAGTATGGGTCTCTCAACACAGAGACTAAACCTCTGATTAGCAAAGTGTATAAATTTAACTGTCCTCTTCCTACATCAGAGCAGGTCTCTGTTTGGACCCAGCAGAATTCCACATATGAGAAAAAACAAGAAGTTTTCACCATCAGGAAAAGGTCTCCAACGTCATAAGTTTTACTTCAACAAGAAAATTGTAATATTTTTTAAAAAGTCAGGTTGCCATGGCAACAATCCATTTGTGATCATGAGGCTGGTGGTATTTTGTTATATTTCTCCCAAGGAAAAGTAAACTAGATATAGCCAAGGAATTTAATAAAATATCTGCTGGACGGAGAGCCAAGATATGACAGTTTTTAGGCATGATGACAGGATTTAAATATACAGCACGAGACCCCACCCCAACCCCGATTTATAATACCAGCTCCATCAATAAAATTAAAAGATTTTGACCTTGACACCAATTCAAGCTATAGCTATTCAATCCAGAAAACTCAATTCTCTGAACAAGTAAAGTAAATCATTAAACAACTGAGATGACAGCATGCAACAAAAGAGTCAGACTTCATCTAGCTGTGAATTTTAAAGACCGACTGCTTTACGAAATGCCACCGTTTGATTTGAGGGTTTTGTTTTGGTGTATATGTGCAGGTGGGCGGGGTGCACACTAGGCTACCACGAATTACTGAACCGTTTACATTGATCTAGAAACTATCAGAAGGACATATTCAAAAGAAAAGGGGGGAGGAGGAAGAGGCAGGTTTTAACTGGGCTCAAAGGCTCTCTACCAAGGTGGAAGCGATTTCTGCACAACTGTCCAAGCTTCAGTGACACCTATGGAAATTATATGGATTTTTCTCTCCTCCCACGGTTTTCAGGTCTCAGATTTGTTTCCACAACTATCCAAAAATGTTAATGCTTCCCTCCAGCAACTCAAGCTACAAGCAAATCAGTTCTTTTTAATTTGCAATGACTTTGCGTAAGAAACAGCAGAAGAATGAGAAATGGTGAAGAATAACAGGAATAAAAACTACAACTCTCATTATGTCAGTGATGAGTAAACTCGCTTTGTAAGAAAGCTGACATACTCAAATGTTTCCAGGTTGCCAAAATTAGACAGAGGAGACAAATCTAAGTGAGAAATACATGTGTCATACTAGTCTAAGGAAAGGTCCTAGATAGTAACCCAAGCTCCCCACTCTGGGGGGATGAGATGGAACGCACGATGACAAACAACCAGTTA
This sequence comes from Rhabdomys pumilio, assembly GCA_030674055.1. Classification (NCBI taxonomy): domain Eukaryota; kingdom Metazoa; phylum Chordata; class Mammalia; order Rodentia; family Muridae; genus Rhabdomys; species Rhabdomys pumilio. Next base: position 65,797,168 of record JANHMN010000015.1, read on the forward strand.
GAAGTGCTGCACTGTAACTCAGGGGAGTGAGCTGAAGTAGATAACAGTTGCTTGATAGTTGACTCTATAGAATAAGACACTGCATAAGGAAGCAATACAATAGAAGACAGAGAATAAGGGATAAACAAGCACCATCATTAAGGGAGGCCAGTACTAACAGATCAGTAGAGGTTAAGCCAGTGACAGCAAGCATCAAGTCATGGAAGACTAAATAAAAGATCATCACTAGCGTATACCTCAGAGAGGTCAAAAAGAGCAGACCAAGAGTAGCGCACCCACCGCAGTAGGCACTCAAAGAGTAACTGTGGGAGGTATAAAAACTTGCCTAAGAAAGGTCAAGGAGTTAAAGATGGACACAATGTAGCAGGCTCCCGTCTTGGCTCTTAGCACTGATACTGAGAATCTGCAACAAAGGAAAGTGATATGGCTTTGACGACACCCTTCCTACATGAAACCAGCAGCAGACCTGGTTCTCTTGGCAGGAATCTGTCTTGCTTGAGCTCAGAGGCTGCAATGCTGCTTTTCTAAGAGATCCTAATGGTTTACCTACATTTCTTGACAAAGTTAAGAATATTCTGTAATGCACCAAAAGTCGACAATTTGTTTTGTTCTGATGCGTGAATGCCACAGTTCCAGACACTGGTCAGTGAAAACTGTAATCTACCTAGAATTAGTGTGGCTTTTCAATAAATTTTGAAAAACAATTTCCTTCCAGGATTTCTATTTGAGTCACACACGTTAGCTACATTCAACCTTGTTTCATAAAACAACTGTGGATTTCCATATAATGAATAGTCCATCATCTTTATTTTTTTAAATGGAGGTCACTTTGAAGTGGGTCTGCAAACCCGTTCTCTTCCTCTCTTGATGAACTCTCAGTCAGCAAAGGCAATGAACAACGGAAGCTTTTCTTTTGTCTAATTCCAGACAGTACTATCAAAGTCAGACAAGACAGAAAAGAACGTACTTCATGGGAAGAACATACTTACTTAAGAGTGAAAGGTAGTAATAATTAGTAGTAATAATTAGCAAATATTACTTCAGGCAAGAAGGCACCAAACCACAGTGGTATTCTATCTAAGATTACCAAAGGAGTAAGCTGAAAACAATTCTAAATGACAGTAAAGATTAAAAACTGGATTGAATAACTAATGGACTGGTTTAAGTTCAAAGTTCTTGAGAGAAAGGGGGAGGGGAGGGGAGGGGGAGAGAAAGAGGGAGGGAGGGAGGGAGGGAGGGAAACAGAGAGAGAGAGAGAGAGAGAGAGAGATCGCTCCAAGCAGCATAGGGGTTGTCCTGAGCTTTCAATACAATTCACAGGTCAGGAGGGTGCTGACACATTCAGCTAAACATTCATCTATTGGATCTATTATCTATTATTCACCTATTAGAGACAAGATGGACATTTCTCCCTAATAAAGTAAAAGATCCAACCCCACTAGATGAAACTGCATGATGGGACCATTTAAGAAGGAGAGGCAAATGTATTATATAATGACGGTGACTCACCCAACCATCAGGACAGTCCTTACAGTACAGTCCGTAACTAAAGGACAAAGGCACAGCTCTACATTTAAAAGCCAGAAAAACTGCTTAGATCTGGTAACAATTGACAGGCCCTCCAATTTTTCAAAAACTCATAGTTTTATCATGTAAGTGTGCAAGATTTAAAACCAGCAGAAACAAGTAAACAAAAATATTACAAAAAGACATTGCTTATATAATCTATAAGCATAGACAGAACTGAAAGAATATTGATGTTTTCTGTTGTAAGAAAACGTTCTCACACACAATGCTGGCAGAGTCCAGACCAATCCGCTCTATATTAGACAACAATTTGATAACACATACAGTAAATGAAAAATCTGCCCCCACAATTTCATTTCTATTTGTTTATCCCATGTTTTAAAAAAACGTAACTGAGATCAAATAGTTTTTATGCACATACTAGTGTTTATAATGTAACAAGGTTCTGTCTGAATTTTAACACTCATACAAATGAGCTTACAACTACTGAAAGAAAATGAACTGTGGCATATATACTGGTGTACATACTAAATATCGATATAGATGGAGACCTAGTCTTGGTAGTGGTGATCTGTAACGAAAGGGGTTTCTACATAACTTAAATTTCTAATCTGTATTTTTACTTACTACTTAAATTTTCTGTCATACATATAAAGATAGTTTTGTTTTGTTTCGTTGCAGTGGCAGGGATTGAACCTGGGGCCTCAAGCACTCTAGGCAAGCACTCTACCCACCAAGCTATATGGCCATCTCTCTTTCTACATTTTATTTTGAAACAAGATCTGGTCTGAAACACTCTACATGACAGATGAGCCTTAAATTTATAATCCTTCAGCCTTGGCTTCCTGAGTAGTCTCTGGAATTACAGGCCTGTACTATTGGGCCTGACAATACATATTTAATCTGAACAAATACTTTAGATAAGTCATAATGTGTCCTAACATGGTAGAAAATCTACATGTCTGCACGGATGTGAACAAAGGCATGTGTACTAGAGGATGAACTAGGTAGAGATATTATTGGTAATATGGCAGCTTATCTATAGTCTGCTCTTCTTACAGAAAGTATTTAGGAAATTACACAAAGTTGCCTCACTGAGAATAAGGGAGGGAATTAACAAATTCTGATAAGATATTACCAGATAAGGATACTATCCAGGTTTTTTTGGAGGTGTTGGAAAGCAGCACACTATGAATTTAGGCTTTTTTTTTTTAATAGCTCTGTGATTTCTGGGGCAAAGGGTTTGTTAGGACTGAGAGATCTGGGACCCAATAGGTCAGAAGTCCAGTTCTGCCATGTGACTCTGGAATGTTCACTTCCCTGCCTAAGCCTCCATTTGTCTTACAAGGATACTAAAAAAACCTACCAAGAACTGTCGTGAATATTTTAAATATAATGGATGTAAGCTGTAGCCAGAACACGGCTAACGCACAATGATGGCTCTCATCCTCTGCCTCCAAGGACATTAGTTTACGCTTTTATTACCAATTACAATGAGCTCAGGAATCAAAGCATGGGTTTTATTGCAAAGAAAATAGAAACAAGGGACAGTGGATTCAAACTAGATAGTAGAAAGCACCAGCCCATGAGTGGAGCTCACTGTCTAGGACAGTTCGAGCCAGCCTAAGGACAGCTGATCTGCAGAAACCAAAGTACTCTCCTGATGATAGACAGCAGCCATGACTATGTGACAAATATTAAAAATAAGGCCAGTTCCAAGAGAAAACTGCAAGGGCAGCAAAGCCCCAACCTGCCTGAATAAGAACTCAAGGAGAAAATTACAACAGTTCTCACAAACAAACTAATTAAGAATGGACAAGGAAACACTCACTGCTTTATTCATTAATCTAAAAGGCTATTTTTGAAGTAGCAAGCACAGAAAGGGCTGGAGAGGCAGTGTGCAGCAGTTAAATGCACTTGTTTCCCTTGTAGAGGGCCCGAGTTCAATTCTTAGCACTCTCAGGCAGGCTCACACACACCTCTAACTCCAGTTCCAGGAGATCTGGTGCCATCTTCTGACCTCTGCGAGCACCAAGCATGCATATGTGCTGACATGCATGCAGGTAAAGCAATTGTACACATAAAATCAGGAGCCAAGAACTGGTTCCTATAATGACAGCACATTTTCATCACTCAAGTGGGTATGCATTAGACAGTCCACTGCCACTGACCAGTGCTTGTACGGGAGCCAAGATAAGCCAAAAAGGACCTGTGAGACAGCACAGATCTAGGTGAGTGTAGAGCTCCTGAACTCTACCAGAACCTGACAAAGAGACAGGAAACTTCCTGTGCGGGCAGACAAAAGAGGACAATACAACGGGGAATTCTCTGGGGTCTCAGTTTGAATAAATGATCACTAAGTAAGACGAGCTACCTGGCAGTATGAAGTAATAAAACTGTGTTTTAATAAGACACATGCACAAACTTCAAAATATCAAAAGCCTATTTCATGCAAAATAATTGTGGCATGCCAAAAGGAACACAGCAGCAAGCCTGACATCTCCTAAGGTTTATAGTCCATTCAAAGACTAAATCATACACATTGTACTTTATAGTCCATTCAAAGACTAAATCATACACATCTGATATATGTATGTGTATATATATTTACATATATGTATATGCATATATGTATATATATATACACACACATATATATATACACATACACATACACATACACATACACATACACATATACATATGATCTCTGCTTTCATATCCTTTTGCACAATGTCTGCAACATCATTGGCAACAATAAATGCCTGGCAAATACATGAATAAATGAGTGGTTGTAATCCATAGCAACGTGGTATATGTATATACTATGGATACTCAGTATCAGAGAGACTTAAGAAGGGGACAGGCAGTGAGCAAGGCTGGGGGAGGCAGGCACCATGCGACCAGCCTTCACCGAGTCATTCCCACGATCTGTATATGAGCCTTTGGAACTGAGCATACAGTACAAACTGAACAATCAATGTACTGCTTTCCCAACAGTCACAGCTTAGTTCAAGAAAGTCACCCTGATCACATGTCACAGCTAATTTGGGGAAGTATGTATGTATGTATGTATGTATGTATGTATGTATGTATGTTTTATATGGGTTTTTTCCCCCGAATCCTGTTGGATTTGGACCTGGGTTTGTCCACAGCTTTCTCACAAGAAGGCTGGCTGTCGAGGAGCTGAAGCAACTGAAAGCAAAGTCCACCAAAGGAGAGAGACCAGATACTATGACATTCAGAAGCCCCGGGTTTGGCCATGTGAAACGGAGAGACTTTCTACAGCCAACCAACTCCCTTAATGCTTCACTCAGTTTAAGATGGTGAGGGAAGGGAAGGGAAGAGAAGACGGAAGCTGGACTCATCCGTGAACGTGAACAGCATGTGGAATGAACCACCTGAAGGACTTGGGAAGATGTTACAATGGCAAGAACAGGAACCCACGCTGTTCTTGACCTCACTGTAAAAAGAGGATCTCCTCCCCGCCAAGCAAAGAGCTGCTCTGTGGAAAGTGATCTGGTGAAGCCACAACTCCAGTTACACAGCAAAGAGCTGAGCCTCAGCTTTTTAAATGTTAGCAAGCATTAAGACAAAGAGAGAAATGACAAGAAAGTTCAGAACACACAGACAAGTCTATGGGGCAAGACCCAGCTGTGGGTAATGAACCAAAGCTCCATAAGGCTTCCTAGATGACTAAAGAAGCAAACTCAAACCCACAAAAGTTATGCAGACCTGAACAGAAGTTTTCTAAATGCAAGTACAGTCTCTTCTAAGAAGCATCATGCTACACAAAGAATAAAACAGGAAGTGATAAACAGCAACCAAATTCAGCTCTGATCAACCACTGGACACAGCTCGCAACCACCCACAACTCCAGCTCTGGGGGTCACTTCTCTGGCCTCTGCGGGCACCCACATTCACATGCATCTACCCATGCAAATATTCAAAATTTAAAATAGAAAATAGTCTTTTAAAATGATAAAAAGGAATGGCAACAAGCCTGGGCTCCTACCAAAGGAGCTCAGAGACATAACAACAGGACACATGACTTTGAGAATGTACTGCCTGCTGCATATCTATATATGGGGTGGCTGTGCGCGTATATCCGTGCATGTGTGTACACTCAGTATGCTGTTGCTATCTAGGAACAAAACTACAGTAAGTTAAAACCACAGGAAAAGGTGATGCAAGCAAGACATACTGTAGAAAGGAGACATGTCACACTGTTGCTGGCGTAATACATTTCACAGTAAACCTTAACAATTTTCCATATTACATTTATTTCTCTCTCTCTCTCTCTCTCTCTCTCTCTCTCTCTCTCTCTCTCTCTCTGTGTGTGTGTGTGTGTGTGTGTGTGTGTGTGTGTGTGTGTGTGTGT
>JANHMN010000015.1:65816830-65833385 GCA_030674055.1 Rhabdomys pumilio
TATCTGACTGACAGTACACTCTGTTTCCTACTATGTGCAGAATATCTTCTGGTTTACAAAAAAGATTTACCAAATGATGGCAGACAGGCCAAATCTGGCCCACCATCTGCTTTAATACAGCCTGCAAACTAAAACTGTGCCCGTTTATTTTTAAAGGTTCCTGGGGAAAATCAACAGAAGACCATCCAGGATATAAGAGATGGAACCTGATGTTCTGTGTTCACAAACACAGCTCTGTTAGTGCACAGCTATGGCCTTCAGTAACACATGGCCCAGACTTTAGGCATCGATAGCAAAGTCAAGCTGACTCCCAGTGAGGAAACGTGAGTGTTAACGAAGCCTGCTTCGCCATTGCATAAGGTTTACAGATTTTGAAATATCAGGATGGCTGGGTGTGGTGGAATACACCGGTAATCCCAGGACTTGGGAAATCTGGCACGTTAGAATCAATAATAAATAAATAAATAAATAAATAAATAAATAAATAAATAAATAAATAAATTCCAATGATAAATTGGGATTTTTTTTTCAATTTAAAACAATTAATTTTTTGAAAAACTGCCTTAGGGACCAACCACAGTTGTGTTCTTCCCGAATGTAAAAATCTGCCTTCAAGCTGCCACGATAGTCATATCTTAGAGAAAGGCTTCCCACACTCTGGAGTAATTAATATAGCAAGTTTTCACTTCCTGAGGTAGCAGTCTGTCAACCATGCTGACTTGACAGCTAATTTAGTAAACTTCATGAATTCTGCCATGATATTAAAGACGGCCCTCTGCCTAGTATATACTTATAGATTGGATCACTATTTGTAAATATTTATTAAAGTAATATCCACAAAACTGAAAAGATACCTAATTGCTCCGTACTATTTTATAGGGCTAACAATTAAACAGGAAAGTTGCTAGAGATTCACTGTCCTGTAGCGGGACAGTATCCCAAGAAGCAAGCTTTTGTCACTAAAGAAAGGGTACAGACAACAGGAGCGGCAATGGTGACAGCGTCTCCTGCTTTATGGGCTGTCTTCAAGAATCCCCTTAATCTGAACTCATGGCAATTTAGACACTCAAACAAAGAAATAAAAGGTTTGGCAAACAGTCATTGGCCACTTTTACCCAAAGCAATGGACCTAAGGTAAGCAATTAACCTCCCCTGGCAGCACAGGTGTAATAAAAGAGCTGAAAAAGAATTATCCTTCTCACCTTCAGACTTTAGGAGGCATCTGGTCTTTAACCATGATGCTTTCACAGGTTATTTACACACAAATGAAGAGGAATATTAACCAAATGTTAAAAGTGAAGAACGCGATGTACACATATCATCATTAAAATGCAAGCAATGATTTGTTTTGTCTTCAAAGCCCAAGTGTCCTACAAACTTCACTCTCCTTGAAAGGCTGACGTGCATCTTTGAGAATAAATGCCTCCTGAATCTACTTGGGGACCCAATCTATTATAATAAAAAAAAAATATATAAATAACGACTGTTGTCATCAGTTCGAAATTAGAATGCCAGGATCATTGTTCAGTTAAAGTCTTGGCTGTTTGCCTGCCTTAGACCAGCAGAGAAGTAAATCCCTGCGACTAAGACTTCAGCAGCTGCTACAGTGTCTCTTCAAGCAGGCACCGCTAAACATATAGGTACATGCACCCGGGTGCCTGGAGGTGAGCAGTCCTGGTGCGTCTGCTTGCTCTCAGCATTAAATATTTAATAGCATATTTTCCCTTAATGGAACCCAGGCCCATCTGATCAGTCACTAGGATCATCCAGTAATGTAGTCAAAGTTACAATATGGTCACCTCACATCAGCTTTGTAATTAGACAATCCATCACTTTATTAATTCAAAAAATTGCTTTCCTTACTACTTGATAGCAAGCTGCGGGAGCAAAAGCCAATTGAGCTCATCAACAAAAAGGCTCTAAAATTTTGTCCGAGGTGAACTTGAAGCCATCAAGTGGCAAACACACACACACTCATGACCTTTCAAAGCAAGAGGTAATAGTCTGCCTACAAATTAGACAGCGCAGAGCACGTGAGTCACCCAACACCAGCACAGCAGCACACACAGCTAGCATAAATCAGCCTAAGGGCCCAGACTGATACTCAGATATACCAAGATCAGCTTCGCTCTTTCTTTTTACTGCAGTCTCCCAGAGAATTTAAAAAAAAAAAAAAAAAAGTATTTAAAAGAAAGGATTACATAACTTTTTTTTCTTTTTGTCTATTCGTTACTGGAATTATGTTTACCAGCGCTCTGAGCCTTAACAGTACACACCAGCTAAATGTAACTTCTAATTTGAATATAATCTGAGTCCTGTTTTATTTGGCTTTATCGCTAATGTCCCTCAAAATATTTAATTAATATATCTCCTCATCTTATTAATCATAGGATTTTTTATGACAAACTCCAAATTCTCTCTAATTAAAGATAAGAAGAGTTTGCTCACAATGAAACAGAACATGGAATTTCAGTGTCCTAACTCTAAAATAAAAATAATCACCTTTGAATGTCCTCTTTCAAGTTCATACAACCAGCATACACTGAAAATACAACTAAAAGCATTAAAAATTACATTTTTTAAATTAAAATCATATTTAAGATGGTATATATGCCTTAAAGTATAAAAATGTGACTAGAAGAATTATTATTTTGTTTGAAGAAGAAAAGAGGAGGGAACATCTTCTCAAACAGATGTGGAATTTTTAATGAGAAAAAATCTGTGCCTATGGCACAGCAGTGAAATTAACAGTGTTGCAGAGCTTGGGGACAGTAACAGAGACATATGTTCTGTGGTCAGGAAGGTCGCTGTTATTCTGTTGCCTCCAGTTTAATGTCTATTTCTGGAACATTCTGTGCAAACTGTTCAATTTCTACTTTATTGCTCAGATCTTGCCGTGTTTCTAATCAGTCATTATTCATATTTAGAAAAGTTACAAATCTAGAATAAAATATTATTTTTTCTGGAACCCTGAATGAACCCCTAAACAAATAATTTCTGTGCATTAATAAAAAGCCTCAAAACTGTTTTCAGAAATTAGTTTAGCCTACTCATAAACATTTCCGATAATTATGATAAATAGAAATATTACATGCTGTAGTACATTTCAGAAAATGATCATAACTAAGACACTTATGAGTTAGTTTTCACCTCTTCAGGTGCAAGTATGAAACACAACTCCTTCATACCCTACTTTTCACAGCACCTACAGAAAACGCCTAAGATCGCTCAGGAACCAGCAAGCTGCTCTGAGTGAAGGCAGGAGTAAATTTTTGCCACAATAAACTCTGGACTAAAACAAAAACAGCTTACGAAGGCAGAGATACTATTTTCTGTCTGCGAAATTTCTTCTCATCAAGACAGGTTATTCACAACACCTCAAGAGACACCAGCCCCGAGCACAGCGGTGAGCAGCCGTCTGAAACTCTGCTTTACAGTCAATGGCAGCCTGTGCTCAACGCAGAATGACAGCACTGGGAGGCATAAACACTGACATTTTATACTCAAATACCAGTAACGCAGGGAGGTAGAGCAACAGCAGAGGACGTTCCTAGTGTGTGTCAGATATCCTACCAAGCAACTTACAGTTGGTCCTCATTTTATCCACAAAAGAGATGATATTATTACTCCTATGTACATATAAACATGGACGCCCACACACAGACACACACACACACACACAGACACACACACACACACACAGATAAACAAACATAGATCAGGAGAAATTTACTTCTTGCTTGGAGAAGATGACTTAACTGCCATACCACACAGTCTCCTTTTAAATTTGTCCTCTCAGAGCTGCAGAGACAGCTCAGGGGTTGAGAGCACTGGCTGCTCTTCCAAAGGACCCAGGTTTGATTCTCAGCACCCACATGGCAGCTCACAACTGTATGTAACTTCAGTTCCAAGGGCTCTGACACTCTTCTGGCCTGCGTAGGTACAGAACACATGGGGTGCACTTAGCTACCTGAAGGTGAGACCCACACACATAAACTAATAAAATGAAACCATGTTTAAATAAGTGAATGAATCGGTCCTCTCGGTGGCTGCACTTTTCTGATCTTCTACGTTAGTAAGTACAGTTAGCAGTGATATTCCTTTTCTGCCTTTGCAGCAAAGGTTTAGGACTCAGTCTAAAGACTTTATTAGAGCTCTTGTTCTTCCCAGAAGAATGTACCTCAGAACCTAACTAGAAACTTCATGAGAAAATAAAAGAAGAAGAGAAATGTGCAGAATGGAGTGCGGGGAGTGGGAGAGCGGGGAAGGGGGCAGAGCATGGAAGGAGATAAAAGGGAGAGAAGGCCCTTCTCTTAGGTGAGCATATGAGTCATCGCCGACATCCCCAGCCACCTCACACCTTCAGCTGCCTCTGTTATTGGGAAAGGAGTCACCACCTCCTGCAGACCCTGAAGTGTCACAGTTTTACGGCCTGAAGTACATGTACTAAACATAACTTAATGTAAACTTAAGTTGAAAAAGAAACCATTATTACACACTTAGAGGATTTGTGATTTCTCCAGCCTCTCAATCATCCACTGGATCTCAAAGCATCTACTCTTCTTGGGTGAGAATTCTGGAGATCCAGTAGTGGTCAGCATCAATGCAAACAGCAAACACCAGCTTTTGTCTCAACTCTGACTGGAAGTGCCTCGAGACTGAGCCTCTCTTCCACAAATGACCCTTCTCAGTCTCCTGTGGAGGTCAGTGTGCCCCTGAGCCTCAGTGGGAGCTAACCAGTTCTGGGTACACTCTCTGTACCCAGACTTTCAAGATAGTAAAATGATGGTTTCAATGACAGTAAAATGGGTGCAGGCTAGGAAAGTGTGAGAGGTTTCCGCCTGGTGCCCTCTGTGCAAGCCCAGTGTACTAGGCGGAAAGTGTGAGAGGTTTCCGCCTGGTGCCCTCTGTGCAGGTCCAGTGTACTAGGCAAGGCACACAGGCTCTCCTACACAGAGCTCTGGGTTGAGACGCTCCTCTCTGAGGTTTGCAGAATGCCAATTAGCCTGATTAAGATCATTTTCCTGGGAAAGGAAAAGCCAGAGAGGGCTCTGTTCCACAAATGAATTTATAAGCGGAACAACAACCACAGGTGTCACGATATTAACTAGTGACACAGAGAGAAGCAGAGGAGCCTCACGTTAATCATCTGCTTTCCTCTGACCTTTGCTAAAGTACAGTTTAAGACAAAAGTTACATATCTGAGCCCATTATTCTCCAAAATCTCAATGATATATATGTTTCCTTCTGTTTGTGCACACACATGTGCGTGCATTTGCATGGTGTGGATTCTTCTGTTGCTCCCCAGGGACCACACACCTTGGTTTTTTGAGACAGACTCTTTCACTGAGACCCAGGACTTTCTGACTGGACAACACTGGCGTCCCCACAGACCCACTTGTCACCATTTCTTATGCACTAGGATTACAAGCGTGCACCCCCACAGTCAGCCTTTCTCTGTGTGCTGGGGTTGGAAGTGAGGAGCTTCTGCTTGTGTGAACAATACTTTTCCACCTGAGCCCTCCCCCAAGTCCTAAACACTCCACTTTTATAGCAAGCACAGCTACAAGCATATGGGAAAGAGGAGGGCTTACTATTGAAAGTTTATCCAAACAAATGACCTTACATCACAAGACCAGAATATTCCTCATATACAACATGGGGAAAGTTTCATAAAATAAATGTCGTTAAAAAATGTTTAACAAGGCCAGGTATGATGGTGCACACCTTTAATCCCAGCACTCAGGAGGCAGGGGAAGGTGGATCTCTGAGAGTTCCAGGCCAGCCTGGTCTACAGAGTGAGTTCCAAAATAGCCAGGGCTGTTACACAGAGAAACCCTGTCTCAAAAAAAAAAAAAAAAAAAAAAGAAAAAGAAAAGTTTAACAAGCCAAGCAATGATGCCTCAGGCCTTTAATACAACCACTCAGTAGGCAAAGGCAGATGGATCTCTCCAAGTTTGAGGCCAGTCTGGTCTACAAAGCAAGTTCAAGGTTAGCCAAGATTACACAGAGAGACTCTGTCTCAAGAAACAAAACAAAACAAAACAAAACAAAACAAAATGTTTAACAATAAGCAATAGGAATAAGGCAATGACTCATATTTTAAATTTAGCAACATTTTAAGCCATTTTACATGAACACTAATTGCAATTACTCACTTTCTCAACAACAAAACTGACACCACAGAATAGTCACATTATTAACGTGAAGAATGCTGTGCCAGCGGTCATAAGACAAACGCCGCTGTTTCAGTGTTTAACATGGAAGAAACTAAGTTGTGCACTGTACCTATAAAACTACTAAAGGTTGTAATTTTTCAAAAACACATGAAACAAGCAATCAGAGTAGCCATCATATTTCAAATCAACTTTAAACTATAGACAAACCAGATATAATGCTATGACCACAGTATCAGAAAAGCATTGGGCATACTTCACAAAATAAAAATAACTTTGGATGGGAAAAAACTAGAAGAAATCTCTAGCACTCCAAATAATCACATTTAATTCTTACAAAATGGGTAATTTTGAAAGTGTACCTTAAAATAAGCATGGGATATTATACAGTATGTGTTTTATAAATTTCAAAGTAAGTGGCAAGGCCGTCTTCTGATGTAAAATGTGATGATCATTGAAAACAAATGGGCAAAGACAACAGATCCAGAGCCAACTGTGCAGTCTGGGTCTGTGCCGCCTCCACTGTGCATCACTGCTACCTGCACCAAAGCAGATTCTCAGGAGAAAACGCCCGCTCCCTCTAACAGACCACAGAGGAGACACCAAATACATCTGTTCTCTACCCCAACCCAGGATTTTACTAATCTGCTCTTTAAATTGTTTTAAGTCAGAAACGATCATGCAATTTTATCATTTAAAAGTCAGATAATCAGAATAGATCCCAATAGATTGTTTCAGTTGGCTAAAACAATCAACATAAAGAATAAGTCCAATAATAATGTGAAATCCTTCAGTAGAAAGTAAAACGTGTATGTATGTGTGTGTGTGTGTGTGTGTGTGTGTGTATGTACACATATACACACTCTGCTCTTTTGAGAAAAGGAAGCAGATTCTCTGGTGGGGATAGCTGCAGTATTGGCAGTGAATACTCTCCACGTAAAAATCCTGATCAAACAGAAACGTGAGAAAGACCTCTTCAGTGCAGGCTCCACTGAGCACTTTCCCTGCCTGTTTATCAAGATGCAGAGTGATACAGGGCTTTACTTGTCCTCAATAACCCATCGAGGCTTAGGCAGGTTTGCAAATGACAGGAAAACAAAGGGCGAGGGACTGACTTACAGCATCAGCCACAAGATGAGGCTCTTCAAACTTACTTTTGCAAAGGCTTCAAAAAGGTCAAAAGAAGGCGGCAGCTGAGAAGCATCCTGTATTTCTTCTCTCATGAAATGTTGAAATGTCATTGCAAGTTGCCTCAGGCCCTCTTTTTTATCTTCAGTGAGTTTGCTGATATCTTTTTGTAAAGAAAATAAATAGTATAATTACAAACTGAACATCATGAATAATTTTTAGTTGTTCAAATGCTGGTTATTAAACAAGATATTTCCTGACATACAATCGATCCTGACAGTCTTATTCTTTTGACAACTACAAAGCATGATACATATTACATTGGTTAAATTCTCTCCAACTTTATTCACAAAATATAACAAATGACTATCAAAAATATGCATATACAGGTTTTAAAAATGTAATAAGCCAAAGTCAGTTGCACATTCCCAGATCTTTTACATTACAGAGCACAACTCTACCATCATAAATTCTAATTAAGTCAGTGAATTTAAACTGACTTTTTCCCCATAATAATTCATAAGTAGGTCACAACTGACTGGTAAATAGTATTATCTGCAAGGTTAAAAAGACAGAAAACAAGATATTGAAAGTTCACATGAAGTTTAAACAACTGAAATTTGCCATATAAAACATGAACCATAACAGAAACATTGATGATGACCTGGGAAATCTCAACCTCAAGGGATTTCTAGGTTGGAGAAACACAGGCAGGCCTGGAGGCAGCCAGGCTTTTTCTCATTATGTTTCAGTTAAAGAGAAAGATTCCAGACACAAGAAAAGAGCTAAGACTGATACAATAATTCTATAATGCTTCTGGATACAAAACTGGAATAAAAATTACTAAGACTTTTTACACATTTGTAGCAAGCTTGACAACAAAAAAAACCAAAACACTTTGAGTCACAACTGTGACCCAAAATGAAACATACTGAAAGGAATGGAGCCAAAGAAGTGTAAGCTCTCTGTAATTACAGGAGTCTGATGGAAGAGACTAGAAGAGAGAGGAAGGAAGGAGCAGAGGGAGGGAGGGAGGGAGGGAGGGAGGGAGGGAGGGAGGGAGGGAGGGAGGGAAGAAGGGAAGGAGGGAGGGGAGTGCAGAGGGAGGGAAGTGGAAAGGGAGGGAATTAGACATTAAAGGAGACAACCCATGTCTGTGAGTCAGAACAAGTCATGGCGTTGAGTTGCCCACAACACCCCATGTGATATACTGACTCAACACAATTTCTACAGATGAACGATGAAGTCCTTCACAGACACAGGAGACATCATCAGAAAGCCAGGCAATCCAGAGCAAACCAGCTAGAAATGCAACGATGTCTCATCTGAAGAACATCTGTCTCTTACCACCAAAAGTCTACCATGGTCACTGCATGGTAGCAGACACACCCACCTCCAACCCAGAACAGAGGTCAGAAATTAATGTTCACACAACAAAATGATTCCAAGCAAAGATACCATAAATATACATTACAGGAAAAGACAGTGCTTTCAATAAATTATGTCTGTAAAGTAGATATTCATGTACAGAAGAACAAAACTAGAACCCTATCTTCCTTCATACACAAAAGCAATATTAAATATATCAAAAACATAAATATATAATCCCAAATCCTAAAACAATTATGCAGAAAAAAATAAAGGATTAGGTTTAGGACAGGGCCCTAAACACAAAGCTTTTGGAGATGACCCCAAGATGCTATCAAGAGAAACAAAAATTAGAAGATTCAATCAAACAACAACAAAAATATCTTCAAAGAATACAATTGGTACAGCCTTTAATACAGGAGAAAAATCTGCAAGTGATCTGTGACGAGGGACTAACATCTAGACTTTATAAAGCACTCAAAAAATCACTCACAGCAATATGAAATGATGATAAAGATGTCATTTAAAGGAAAGTACATACTCTGGACAAACATTTCTGAAAGAAAGAAAGAAAGAAAGAAAGAAAGAAAGAAAGAAAGAAAGAAAGAAAGAAGAAAGGAAGAGAAAGAGAAAGAGAAAAGGAAAGAGAGAAAGAAAAGAAAGAGAGAGAAGAAAGATAAACAAGTGGTGAGCCCATACATGACAAATACTCCACGGGGTTAATCATCAGAAAATGGAAACTAAATCAATGAGATGTAAGCTCGCTACAGTTACAATGGTCATTATCCAAACTCATAACATAGTAAATTCTGGCAAAGATGCAGCGAAACAGGCACTCCTACACAACAGCATGCAATCGTTTGCACAACATGGCCTTGTGCCAACAAGGGGTCTGCCTGTCCGACTTTACTGCAGTACTATGTGCAGTACTCAAAACTGGAATCAGGGAGTGAACAGATAAAGGAAGTACGGTACATACGTGTACCAAAATACTGCCCCAGTGTTCTAAGTCAGGTGCCAGAAGACAGATGTCACACATTCTCATTCATGTTAGGAAATTTTAAAGTGTTTTCTAGCTTCCTTTCTGTTGCTATGATAAAAACACTCTGACTAAAAGCAACTCAGGGAAGAAAGGATTTATTGGATTTACATTTCTGGGTCAGTCAGAGGGAAATAGGACAAAAACTGAACTCGAAGCAGAAACCATGGGTGAACACTACACGCTGACTCACCCTCTGCTTCACCCACAGACTCATGCTTAACTAGGTCTTTTAGATATAGTCCAGGACACCTGCTCAAGGAATGGGCTGGGCTCTCCTATGTGAACTAAGAATAGAGACAATCCCTCACAGACATGTCTACACACCAACCAGACATAAGCAATTCTCTGAGACTGCACCTCTCAGAAGACTCTCGGCTGTGTCGAGCTGACAAAGTTAAAACCAGGACAGAAGAAAATTTCATTAAAGTGAAACACTGGTCATCAGATGTGAGAAAGACAGAGAGCAATGGGATAAAGACAGGCTGGATAATGGGCACCAAAATACAACCAGCTAGGAGCAATCAGTATTGCTATTCTGCAGCATGCAGGTTTAAGTCCTTACTAGATAAAAATAGTCTAAATGTTCCCAACACAAAACCATGATATATTCTGAAATTCTGATACCATCAGTACTTACTGTATACTTATGCTGAATCATTTCTACTGAAACATTTCAACTTTCAAAGGGTTCCCAATACATACAAATGATACATTTTTGAAATGCAAAAGCTAGTTACCTTAATTTTACTGTTATATATTATATTATATATACTGGACCCTACAAATTTGTATAAATACTTTATGTGTCAATTATATTTTTATAAAAAAAATACACAGATTTTTCTAAAGCTATTATGGCCTCCTTGAACACTGGTTTAAATTATACTACACATGCAGGCTAACAGTGAACCACCAGACTAATAACACCTGAGAGCATTGCACCACAGGCAGCATAATGGCTTGCTACTGAGCGGGGCTAATGTTAATAGTCAAATTTAGTGTAAATGATGTTAATTATCTAGCAGTACTAAAAAGAAAAATGACTAATTAGTTCTCTATTAAAACTTGAAAAGACACATCAAATTGAACTAACACTCTTCCTCATGTCAGGTTTGCATATTTTCTTCAAATTATTTGTTCAAAAGAATAATTAACCTGTGATTTCTTAAATAACAATTTATTACCACTGGTACCTAGGGTCCTAGATATGTCAATCTGAGATCATCCTCTCATGCATCTCCAACCAGAATAGTAGGTAAACTGTGTAACAAACATAGTCTACCAGTTCTAACTGGTTTGAGACTGGAACTACTTAGAAGCTCAGTGAAGAAGACAAAAGCAAAATAATCCTGACTATGTTTGACCCCACATCTGGAGAGCCTTAAGGCATCCATGGCAGCTGGCAACCACCATGGCTGAGGAAAAGAACAATGCCCAATACTGTCACAGAGCCTAAGTCTTCTGTACCCAAGACCTGCCTTAGTATCTAAAGACATGACAACATAAAGGAACTCCCTAGATTGCCCCTGTTCACTATGTCACTCTTCCCTAATGTGAAAAGGAAACCAAACAAAGAGAGAAGGGAATGAAGGGAGTAAGAAACAGAAGACAGAGTCAATCAGACTAACAGCTATGCTACTAAAAAACTGAGATCCCCGGTTCTGCTCATGAGGAAATCATGAGTACTCCCTTGTATAGCAAAGGATTATGGGCTACATTAACAGACTCAAAAGTTTAAGCTTCAATTCTGAAGAATTCGAAGTGCATGACTCCAGACCTTAGAAGCTGAAGATTTATTACACTGGGTACGTAACTTAGAGGGATACAGCCCTGACTCAAGTGCTACCAAACCAACACAAGATGGCTAGTAAAATCCTTGGCTCTAGGCAGCATCTCTACACAACAGTGGCTGTCAGCAGTCAGCATCAGCTAGGTATGACAGTTCTCAAGTATCAGGACCTCAGTGTCAGCATTATAACGTGCAAGCATAGTAGGTGTAGGAACCTTCTATTTTCACGGTGTGACAACTCGCCAGAAACTCTTCCAGAGACCAAGTCTTCTTCTAGTCGCTTACCACTGCCTTGTGAAATCTTGGCTTCTTCAACAATTACCCTGGTGTTGCTCTCTGCCCTGAGCCAGTCAGCTATCCTTTTCTGGGTGCTGTTCCACAGCCACCATGCCTCTCCCTTGTGTTACTAGCTCACCCCATTCTACCCATGATAAAAATCACAAGTAGGCAAGAGAAGTCCATCTGGGGGATGCTTTTAATTGGGCTAAATGTTAAAAATCACCAGAGTTGGCACAGGAAGGAGTCTTCTGGCTGACGTGAAAAGCAGGTGCCCAGCCTGCTGCTGATTGAGCCAGGAACAGAGAAAGTACAGTATGCAAATGGATGGCATTTGTACCAATCAAAAAACAGTTTTTGGCTTAATCAACGGAACACCTTTTTGTGAGTCCATGGAATAGTGTTCCCAATCCCATCTTGAATGACAACTGCTGCAGGTTCGTCTAAAGTCCACCAAGGCTTGGCTCAGGATACTGTCTTCTCAGGCCAGTGCAGGGTGTCTGGAATGACTGTTACTAGAGCAAGACCTCCTGACATAGGAGTCCCTCTAGCTGGAGCATTCTCGAAGTGCTCATTAAATGCTCAAATCAGCCTCACTTGGATAAGCACAATCCAGATACTAGATAAAGGACTGCTTGGCTGACGGTTCCTGCTCAACGTGTGTACAAATAAAGCAAGGTCTCCTCTGCTGTCATTTCAAAGGCCTGAACCCCTACTGTCAATGCAGAGTTTCACTTATTCATGAAAAGAAAATGTCAATAAAGACATTAAAAAAAACTCAAAAACCTAATGTTCTCTCAAATTTATTAATTCTTGACAGTACCAACTATCTACCACAGTTTCCCTATGAAGACGGGTCCATGTGCTCAATTCTGTCTGCTGTAAAACCTCACAAACCTACACGTACCTTAGAATCTGCTAAACAGAATCATGTGTTAGCTGTTTATAAAAACAAAAACTTTCTTTAGTTTTCTTTCATGTAATAAACACAGAAAAGCAAAGTTGTTATTAAAAGCAGTTTGTGAAGGCAGCCAGTGGGGAGGAGAGCACTCATCATGAGTGAGGCCTTAGACCAGTGGTTCTCAACCTTCCTAATGCTGTGACCCTTAATACAGCCTCTCATGTGTGACCACCGCCCCAAGTCATAACTGTAATTATGCTACTGAGCAGTGTCCCAGTTCCTAAGACCACTGGAAATATGTGTTTTCCAAAGGTCACAACCCACAGGTTGAGAATGGCTGCCCTAGACTGGACCTCTAGAAAGATGAGAGAATGGGGTGGGAGGTTCAGCAGATAACTGATAGAATTAATTTTAAGATACTAATGAGTAATCACTTACTGGACTCCAGATCATAAAATGAATAAAGTTTCTCAGACTCTGAGGGTTTTTCTTCCATCTGTGAAGGAAAAGGAGAAAAAACGAGGTAAGTGCTCCCAATATATAATTATGCAGCTTTGCCTACACTTGGATATTTTGATGAAATTTTTTGTTTGATTGCTTGTTTTGAGACAGCATATATCACTACATCACTATGTAGCTCTGGCTGAAAATACTCTGTAGACCAGGCTGGACTGGATTGCACAGAGGTCCACTTGCTTTTATCTCATGAGTGCTGGGATTAAAGGTGTGAGTCACCACACCCAGCTACAATTAAATTTTTTCTTTATAACTTTTAAAACATTTATTTATTTGTGTGTGTGTGTGTGTGTGTGTGTGTGTGTGTGTGTATCAAAGGGCAATAGTCAGAAGTCAGTTCTCTCCTCCTATTGATGGGTTCCAGAAATAGAATTCAGGTCATTGTTAGGGTGGACAGCGAGCGCCACCACACCCAAGTCACCTCCAGGTCTCTACAGCACTTTTTTGAAATTGCTTTGTAACAACTTTAAAATCTAACGTGCAGCTTCACTTAAGCAGTTTTATCTCCAAATAAAAACTCCTTTACAGGAAGTTCCCACTACAAAAGCCTCTATAGAAGTTTGAGGTGGAGAAAAAGGAAAATGAAAACTCGAAAGCTAATGACTAAGTGAAGAGATCAAATTAGCTCTGCAATAATCCGAGGCATTTATGCTATAGCCCTTGCAGAACAATCTAGAAGCTTCTTCAGGGTAGGGCTCCAGACTCTGCTGTTTATAGGAGATAGGACTGCAGAAATCACAAATCCTGGCTCTATTTTAAAGAAGGAAGAGGAAGAGGGGGAAGAGGAGGAAGAGGAGGAAGATGATGATGAAAAGAAAGAGGAGGAGGAGGATAAGGAGGAAGAAGAGGAGAAATTGT
Organism: Rhabdomys pumilio; assembly: GCA_030674055.1. Taxonomy (NCBI): domain Eukaryota; kingdom Metazoa; phylum Chordata; class Mammalia; order Rodentia; family Muridae; genus Rhabdomys; species Rhabdomys pumilio. Next base: position 65,830,885 of record JANHMN010000015.1, read on the forward strand.
CAATTTAATATATTATTATCTAATTACATCCTCATTTGAAAAGACAACGAAGGCTCACTCATACATGCAGTGTATTCCTGGGGAAAAGTTACGAAGGAAACAGTTTCTACTAGTTGCTAATATGTTACCCCAAGACTCTATTCAAGGAAGAGATCATAATGTCCCTATGGACAGGGCTGTGCACCTCACTGCCATCAAGCCAATGACTATAGAAACGTTTCTTAACACACTGCCTGGGCTAATCCACCATCCACCTTAGCGTGAGTGCAGTCACAGCCTTGAATAGGAACAGGAACAGCAGTGGCTTTTGTCAAATCAAACCCAGGCACCTTTCATGATGTGTACTCACCAGCTTGACAATAACCCTGCCCAGAAGTCTCACGGAGTCGGGCGGATATCTGGGTTTGCAGCTTTTAAGACATTTGCATTCCCGCCTGTGGTCTGGCCAGGCCTTTTTCTGTGAAGAAAGAGCAGGAAAGGCATCAGAGATGAAAGTCAACTTTCATTCCAACCAGTTTTGAACACTGAGAATCATCAACATTAATTTATTTTCAACAGCCTAAATAGAACTATAAAATGCAAAATTCATTTTGTCATACTGCATACAATCCAGAATGTCAAGAAAGCAGCATGAAGCCACAAACACCTCGGCTTCATACTGTCCTTTACATTTGCCCTCTGGTCATTATAAGGTGGGAGACTCTATAGTAAGAACCAATGGGCCTTTCTTAATACTTAAAGTCAATACTTGGTAACATATATATGTTAGTATTTTAAAGAAAGAATCACTCAAAGCTAGAAAAGTAAATCGTGGGGCTAGGGGAAATCAAAACAGAGAAGCCAGCATTGTGAGTTTTGCTGTAAAAAGTCAGATATACCAGGTGGGCTAACAGATTCAAAACTATAAAGACTATATATTGCCCTCAAAGGCATCACAGAAAGGAGCTAAACCATAAATATCCAGTTAGTTCAAGACAGTATGAGGCCATACTTACGTCCTTGCTTAATTATAAAAGATCCCTTTTCATAAAAGTGTATAGTCTGGAAGACAAATGCTCTGATGTGCTGGAGAGAACAGCCACAGGGCTAGGTCACAGAGCTAACGTGAGTGGACTAAAGGGAAGGATGTGAACCCCAAGGACAGGGCGACAGCCAGAGCACATGTCTCCTAAGCTCCATCTCTCACATTTATCTGATGCCACACAAAAAAAATTATACATCTAACCCATATTGTGTTATACTCAGTCTTTTGCTACAAAGGACTTCCTGTATCAGTCTGCCCTAGTAACCTGTAAACACTGTTTACAGCCCACCACTTCCACTATCAACTACACTCAACATTAGTTGATCACGTTAACTAAACACTCTTTGTCATTCTTCATTCCAATGCTTACACCTCACTCACATCTCAGCAAGACGAAGCTGGTTCTGTGTAAAGAAGTAGGCAAAGAGCTGAGCATGAAGCAACCCTAGCTCAAGCCCTGTTGCCACCAATGAGAGAAGGAGATGGGGAGGGGAAGGGGAGGAGGGAGGGGAGGGGGAGGGGAAAAGGAAGGGGAGGGGGAGGGGAAGGGGGAAGAGGAGAGGGAAGGGAAGGGGGAGGGGGAAGGGGAGAAGGAAGGGGGAAGAGAAGGGGGAAGGGAAGGAAAAGAACAAAAAGAAAGAGAGCCAGCATGATATGCCTATCATTCAGGCCCTCAGGAGGCTGAAGAAGGCAGATTAGGAGTTCAAAGCCATCTTGACTACATAACGAGTTTCATGAGACAATGAAAGTCATGTGAGAAATAGGTTGTGCTGGGCAGTGATGGCATCTTTAGTCCCCAGCACTCAGGAGGCAAAGGCAGGTGAGCCTTGGTGAGGTCAAGGCCTGCTTGATCTACAGAGAAAGTTCCAGGACAGACAGGGCTACACAGAGAAGCCCTTTTTTGGGGTCAAGGAAAGAGAGAGGAAAAAAAGAAATAGGTTGTAACAGCAGAAACATTAAATGTTGAAAGCAATCCAGAAACAATATGTCATCATAATAGCAGACTGAGAAAGTAAGGCTCGTGAGCTGGAATTAAAAAGCAAACTCCCCAAATACAAGCAGAGATAGTAAAGCCCTTGGTATGCTCAACATGGCTACTACATGACTGCCATGTTTGTACGTTTATTTAAGTTGCTTTATAAGCAAGGTGGAAAAAGAGCATAATTCTCATCTGGTAGAAAAGAAGACATGTGCTACAAAATATTAAATCACAGGAGAATGTATTCCAAGAAGGCTGATCACCATAGCAGACTGTCTTTTGACAATGCTATGTTTACAACTATAATGGCACCTTGGGCAGCTACGTAATACCAGTCACTAACCTGAAGGCACAGTGTTCAAATCTAACTCAGTGGAATGAAAAAGCCTGTTGTGCAGGAACAAGTACTGACCTAGCAACTGTCAACTGCAAAGATGTACAAGGTGTTCAAAGAGTATACTGCTTCACTGTCAGAGTATACAGCTTCACTGTCAGAGT
>JANHMN010000015.1:65833395-65847285 GCA_030674055.1 Rhabdomys pumilio
AGAGTATACAGCTTCACTGTCAGAGTATACTGCTTCACTGTCAGAGTTTACTGCTTCACTGTCAGAGTATACTGCTTCACTGTCAGAGTATACGGCTTCACTGTCAGAGTATACTGCTTCACTGTCAGATAAGTTTAAAGAACACAAAGCCACACAGACCTTGCTTAGCAAAATATATTCACCTACTAAACGTTCAAATGAACCAAACAAACTTATACAAATTACGGGACGCAGCAGCCCATGATTGTCACGGCCACCCTTTGGACAGGGCTGGTATACACTGACTAAGATGTGAAGTACTGAGTTCCATCTGGTCTAAAAACAGGCTAAGCAGACCAGTGCAGAGCCCTTTATACAGACAAGAAACTACAGTGTTAAATTACAGGGTGGGGGATTGGAGTTGCGGGTAGGGAATTGTTGTCCCTGACTCTTTTGCCTGCTCTTGAGACCCTTTTCCTCCTCCTGGGTTGCTGCATCCAGGCTTGATATGAGGATCTGTGCCTAGTCTTCTTATAACTTGGAATACTGTGTGCGGTTGATGCCCTGGGAGGCCTGCTCTCTGTGGAAGGAGGGGAAAGTGCAATGGGATGTAATGGGGAGAAACAGAATACTAACAATGATAAACTAGATATGACCAGCTCAGACAGGGGATGCAATGGGGAAAAACAGAATAGTAACAATAATAAACTAGATATGACCAGCTCAGACAGTTGGCAGCCAAACATACTTTAGAAAGTGAACCAATTAACCAGTTGGGGGAGGGGGTACTGTTTTAAGTGAAGCATCTAAAATTTAGAGAATTCTTGTCAAAAGTAACATCTGATCTTTAACATAATTAATGTTGCTCTATCTAATAAACTGACACTAGAAAAAAATGTTCCCTCCTTCTATTCTTGAGTCATTCTGTGAAAATAACGAGCACCGTGCTTACCTTCCCATCGGTTTTAGAGGATGAAAGAAGTTCACAGTTTTCATTCTATCCGAAAGCAGGATCAAACCATTCGTCATAAGCACAGAACATGACCACAACACTTACAACTGTTTCATGTTAGATGGATGTTTCTATCAACTCCATTTCTTCTAACCACAACAATAAAATCTGGTTTTTAAAACAATTATTTTCTGAGGCCTGCTGCTTGGACACTTAGCATAAAGCTTACTAATATAATCCCACCCATGCGTCTATTAAGAGACTCCATGTGCAGAGACACTCAGAAACACTGGCACTATCCTCCCTCTACAAACTCATCGTGGTTTGGCCCTCAGTGGCACATTGGGCTTCAATGTCCACCGGTTTCTCAAATGATGGCCGACTTTCCTATATTCTCCCTCCACAGTCAGCCAAGAACAGAAGTAAGCTTGTTCACAACACTGCCTGGGATGTTTTCTGTTCTTGAAGATCGAAATTAACAAAGCTATGCAACAAGCACAAAGTATCAGGAGAGATAAAGGAAAAGCAAGCGTTGCATTAGGAAGCAAAAACAACAGGAGATTCGAGTTTCAGATGAGAAAAGGAAATCAAAATCTGTGATAGAATTCCATATTCTATCCGGACTCAAAAACTAACTTCAGAAACCACAAGTCTCCGTGACTTATACAGTATTTATAACTGTTACAAAGTAATTACATGAGCGGTTCTCAATGAAGACAGTACCAATGTTAAAAGAAGGTTGCCCTGGAAACTGTTCTTTTTGTTTGGTGAGATACTGCAGTGCATGACAGACACTTAATTAGCAGAAAATGAGAATCCAGACCTCCCAGGAAGGACACTTCCACAAGAGAAAAACTAATCCCAAAGGCAACACGAGTTTCTTACGTCCTTCGAGATATGCTGTGAAGGTAAAAATGTGTTTCTAATGGCTCAGCCTAGAACTAAACCTTGATTTGCTTGTTTTTACACAGTCCTAACAGCACTGAATTTTGTCATTGTCAAATCAAGGGAAGACTTTGAGAATTTTTCTAATGTTAGTCCATGTTGTATAAAGCTGGATCCGCTAAGACCACAGCTCCTGATCTATCAGGGCTGTCAGTACAGAGACTTTCCATCAAATACCTGCTCTTCCTTCTCAGAGTGGCTCTGAGTATTTGTGTCAGTATATAACTAATTATGTCTTCCAATCTAGTCATGTCTAACTATTTACATAACAAGATACATTATTTTTGTTAGTCTTTATTTTCTTTTTCCTTATAAACATACAAATTTGAGCTAGGTGTAGTACAGTACACACCTTAAGTCCTGGCATGCGGGAGGCAGAGGCAGGTAGATCTCTGAGTTCGAGTCCAGTCTGGTCTACAGAGCAAGTTCCAGGACAGCCAAGGCTACACAGAGAAACCCTGTCTCAAAAAAAAAAAAAAAAAAAAAAGTAAAGTATTTAATAATAGATATACAAACTTAGGCAGAATTATCTATATAATTTCATTTCAATATAGTAGAAAGGCAGTAAACATAACCATCATAAAATGTAGAGATGGGTCTGAGAAAGGCCAAAAATTTCACAACTAGAATAACCCTACATGTGCCAAACATATGCAGAGTTAAATTATCTGTTTAAATGCCCAAAGAACTACCCCAGAAACTGTGTCCGTTCATAAAACAGAAATGGATATCTGAACTTTTTTATTACATTTCTTTAGTAAGGTATGTGTGCACCTGTGTAGTACAGACATGTGAATGTGCCCACAGTACGTGTGTGGAGAATAAAGAACAGAACAAACTTGCAGGCGTTTGTTCTCGCTATCCACCATGCGGATCTCAGGCATCAGAGTCAGCAGCGAATGCTTTTAGCCACTAAGTCATCTCCCCAGCCCTTGGACTATTTTCAATCACCACAAGGCATTCAATGTATACCTCATGCCACTCACAGTTAACTACGAGGGGTTCCTAAGAGCAAAGCTCAAAGTATGTGATCAGCCCCACAATCTGCAGACAAGAAAAGAGACCTGAAAGTTTGCATTCAACTCAAGAGTGCTTGGTAGCAAGTGAGTGATAGCTCCACCTCTGTGTTTGAAAAGGCCCAACATCGGACCACACGCCCTCAGAGGTGTGACGATCCCCAAAGCTGGATTCTGGGAAGATAAAGGAGATGTAGAGCATGCTGTTTAACAGCTACAACTAAAGGCCACTGATCAAATTCTTGCACAAAGATTTCTTTGGAGAACGCAGGAGATTCAGTGACCGAGAGGATTGTGTTCGCTCCAAGTGTTCGTGATCCCCAAAAGACCACCAAGGAGCCTATTCCGATGCAATCGCACTAGGGCCTCTTTACTCAAGCTCCGAGTTTGGGGTCACCACCAACACCGACTCAGCAGGACTGAAGGGTGAAGCCCTGAGCCCCGTTTCAAGCAAGCATTTATGGAGGCAAGCAAACAAGCAATGGAGTTTTCAGCTTAGCACAGATCTGACTGGGGGGCTCAGGAGGGGGTATTAATGCTCTTTAGCATAATTGGCTGGAGCTGGAAGCCAAACCATAGACTTATCTTCTACTTTCCTTTGGTAGGTGGTTGTTACGAAGTGACTTCTGAACTAGTGCTAGGTGCAGGCTTGTTGGGTAACTCTAGCTTAACCTTAGGTCAGGTTCTCTAAGATGGAGCCTGAACCCAGGGCAGAATTAGTCTGGTCTCTCAAGAGCAGCACAGTTTTCTCCCTTCAATGCTCACAGCAACAAGACCACTGATGAAGAAGGAACAAGGCCAGCAATGTTCACAGGGCACCAAGTTATCACAAAATGAAACAACTAAGTTATTATATCTTTGGTAATAATAACACGAGGTTCCCAGATTAAGCCATTGTCGTCCAGTACAGAGTTGAGAAAACTACAACCTGTGTAAGTCAAATTTCTGTGGCCATATTTTGGGGAAGTTATACTAGAATATAGTGACACTCAATAGCTGCACTCTCTTCATGCTAAGACAGAGATGAGAAGTCATTACCAAGTTATGGCCAAGAATATTTACCACACAGCCCTTCACAGGGAAACAAATGCCAAACCATGGTCAATGTTGTGAGACACATAAAATAAATTACACCCAATAGCAAAAATCACTATGCTGGGTTAACCAAAATATCAACAACAGGTTCTATGTGACCCTAGCAGAAAGAGCATTTTACTTCCCTGACACAAGAAATTGTTGAGTCTAATTCCCAAAGCCACCAGTGCTGGGGTGGTTTGCCCTCATCAGAAAGTACAAACGGGTCCTTCCAGTCTGCGCCCTAGCACTGAGCAGATCTTGGGCTTCAGATATGCACCCAATCCCACAAAACCCAAAGGAGGCATGACTCTCAGGAGCTCTAACCCCAGCACTATCTTAGGTAAGGAGACAGCAAGACCCACCTCAAACACGGAGTAACTGGAACCCACTGGGACCCAGGAATTCACTCCTGGACAAGAATACTGGTTCCTTCCTGTCTGTGCTCAAGCACTGAGCAGATCTTGGGCCTCAGCTCTAACCCCAGCAGCAAAACCCACCCCAAACAGTTATGACCCAACCAAGATAATAGAAAAGACAAGCTCCAGTCAGAGACAGTGCAGGCAGCACTAAGGAGATCCAGATGATGAAAGGCAAGCACAAGAACATAAGCATCAGCAACCCAGGGTACTTGGCATCATCAGAACCTAATTCTCCCACAATAGAAAGTCCTGAATTCCCCATATCACCAGGGAAGCAAGATTCAGATTTAAAATCACTTATAATGATGATGATAAGGACTTTAAGAAAGACATAAATAACACTCTCAAAAAATTTGAGAACACAGGCAAACAGGTAGAAGCCCTTAAAGAGGAAACACAAAAATCTCTTAAGGAATTACAAGAAAACACAACTAAACAGGTGGAGGAATTGAACAAAACCATCCAAGACAAAAAAAATGGAAGTAAAAACAATAAAGAAATCCCAAAGGGAGACTACCCTGGAGATAGAAAACCTAGGAAAGAAATCAGGAGTCATAGACACAAGCTTCACCAACAGAATACAAGAGATAGAAGAGAGAATCTCAGGTGCAGAAGATACCATAGAAAATATTGACACAACTGTCAAAGAAAATGCAAAATGCAAAAAGTTCTTAACCCAAAACATCCAGGCAATCCAGGACACAAAGAGAAGACCAAAGTTTAGACCCTAAGAGAAAACAAATGCCAGCCCAACCTACTATAACCAGCAAAACTCTCAATTACCATAGATAGAGAAACCAAGATATTCCATGACAAAACCAAATTTACACAACATCTTTCAGCAAACCCAACACTAAAAAGGATAATGGAGGGAAAGCTCCAATACAAGGAGGGAAATTATAACCTAGAAAGAGCAAGAAATTAATCTTCTTCCAACAAATCCAAAAGAAGATAGCCATACAAACAATGCCACCACTAATAACAAAAATAACAGAATGCAAAAATCTCCTCTCCTTAATATCTCTTAACATCAATGGACTCAATTCCCCAATAAAAAGACATAGACTAACAGACTGGATACGTAAACAGGACCCAGCATATTGCTGCATACAGGAAACCCACCTCAGTGGCAAAGACAGATACTACCTTAGAGTAAAAGGCTGGAAAACAATTTTTCAAGCAAATGATCCTAAGAAACAACCTGGAGTAGCCATTCTAATATTGAATTAAATAGACTTTCAACTTAAAGATATCAAAAAGGATAAGGAACGACATTTGACATTTGTCAAAGGAAAAGTCAACTAACATGAACTCTCAATTCTGAACATCTATGTGCCAAATGAAAGAGCACCACCTTCATAAAAGAAACCTTAGTAAAGCTCAAAGCACACATTGCACCTCACACAATAATAGTGGAAGACTTCAACACCCCACTCTCAACAATGGACAGATCATGAAGTCAGAAACTAAACAGAGATACAGTGAAAGTAACAGAAGTTATGAACCAAATGGATTTACCAGATTTCATCCTAAAACAAAAGAATATACCTTTTCTCAGCACCTCATGGTACCTCTCCAAAATAAACCATGTAATTGGTCACAAAATAGGCCTCAACAGTTACAATAAAATTGAAATAATCCTATGCATCCTATCAGATCACCATGGTCTATAATAATGACAAAAACAATGGAAAGCCCATATTCACGTGGAAACGGAACAACACACTACTCAATGATAATGTGGTCAGGGAAGAAATAAAGGAGGAAATTAAAGACTTTTTAGAATTTAATGAAAATGAAGACACATCACACCAAAACTTGTGGGACACAATGTTGTGGGACACACACAGTGCTAGGAGGAAAACTCATAGCTCTAAGTGCTTACAAAAAGAAATTGGAGAGAGCACACATTAGCAGCTTGACAACACACCTGAAAGCTCTAGAACAAAAAGAAGCAAACACACCCAAGAGGAGTAGGGTAGGAAATAATCAAACTTAGGGCTGAAATCAACCAAGTAGAAACAAAAAGAACTATACAAAGAATCAATAAAACCAGGAGCTGGTTCTTTGAGAAAAATCAACAAGACAGATAAACCCTTAGACAGACTAATCAGAAGGGAGAGAGACAGTATCCAAATTAAGAAAATCAGAACTGAAAAGGGTGACACAACAACAGAAACCAAGAAAATTCAAAAAATCATCAGATCCTACTACAAAAGCCTATACTCAACAAAATTAGAAAATTTGAATGAAATGGACAATTTTCTAAACAAATACCAGTTACCAAAGTTAAATCAGGAGCAGATAAACCATCTAAACAGTCCCAGAACCCTGAAAGAAATAGCACCACTCATTAAAAGTCTCCCACAAAAAAAAAAAAAAAAAAAAAAAAAAAAAAAAAAAAAGTCCAGGACCAAACGGTTTTAGTGCAGATTCTATCAGACCTTCATAGAAGACTTAATACCAATTCTCTACAAACTGTAACACAAAATAGAAACAGAAGGAACACTACTCAGTTCATTCTATGAAGCCGCAATTACCCTCATCCTTAAACCACACGAAGAACCAACAAAGAGAACTTCAGACCGATCTCCCTTATGAATATCGCTGCAAAAATACTCAATAAAATTCTCGAAAACCATATCTAAGAACACATCAAAACAATTAACCATCATGATCAAGTAGGCTTTATCACAGGAATGCAGGGATGGTTCAATATTCGAAAATCCATCAACGTAATCAACTATATAAAAAAACTCATAGGAAAAAAAACCAACATGATCATCTCACTAGATGCTGAGAAAGCATTTGACAAAATTCAACATCCCTTCATGGTAAAAGTCTTGGAAAGATCAGGAATCCAAGGCCCATACCTAAACATAGTAAAAGCAATATACAGCAAACCAGTAGCCAACAACAAACTAAACAGAGAGAAACTTGAAACAATCCCACTAAAATCAGGGACTGGACAAGGCTGCCCACTCTCTACCTACCTATTCAATATAGTCCTGGAAGTCCTAGCCAGAGCAATTAGGCAACAAAAGGAGGTCAAAAGGATACAAACTGAAAAGAAGAAGTCAAAATTTCACTAATTGCAGATAGAATACTTAAGTGACCACAAAACTTCCACCAGAGAACTCCTAAACCTGATAAACAACTTTAGCAAAGTGGTTGGATATAAAATTAACTCAAACAAATCAGTAGCCTTCCTCTACTCAAAGGATAAACAGGCTGAGAAAGAATAGGGAAATGACACCCTTCACAATAGTAACAAATAATATAAAATACCTTGGTGTGAATCTAACCAAGCAATTAAAAGATCTGTATGACAAGAACTACAAGTCCCTGAAGAAAAAAATCAAAGCAGATCTCAGAAGATGGAAAGATCTCCCATGCTCATGGATTGGAAGGATTAATATAGTAAAAATGGCTATCTTGCCAAGAACAATCTACAGATTCAATGCAATCCCCATAAAAATTCCCACTCAAATCTTCACAGAGATAGAAGGAGCAATTCTCAAATTCATTTGAAATAACAAAATACCCAGGATAGTGAAAAATATTCTCAACAATAAAAGAACTTCTGGGGGAATCACCATCCCTGACTTCAAGCTGTACTACAAAGCAATAGTGATAAAAAAAAAAAAAAAAAAAAAAAAAAAAAAAACCTGCATGATATTGGTACACAGACAGGCAGGAAAATCAGTGGAATAGACTAGAAGACCCAGAAATGAACCCCCATACCTATGGTCACTTGATATTTGGCAAAGAAGCTAAACCCATCCAGTGGAAAAAAAGACAGCATTTTCAACAAATGGTGCTGGTTCAACTGGAAGTCAGCATGTAGAAGAATGCAAATTGATCCATACTTATCTCCTTGTACAAAGCTCAAGTCCAAATGGATAAAGAACCTCCACATAAAACCAGCTACACTGAAACTAAGAGAAGAGAAGGTGGGGGAGAACCTCAAATACCTGGGCACAGGGGGGAAGTTCCTGAACAGAACACCAATGGCTTATGCTCTAAGATCAAGAATTGACAAATGGGACCTCATAAAATTGCAAAGCTTCTGTAAGGGCAAAGGACACTGTCAATAGGACAAAACAGCAACCAACAGATTGGGAAAAGATCTTTACCAGTCCTACATCCCATAGAGGGCTAATATCCAATATATACAAAGAACTCAAGAAATTAGACTCTAGACAATCAAATAACCCTATTAAAAAACAGAGTACAGAGCTAAACAAAGAATTCTCAAATGAGGAAACTTGAATGGCCGAGAAGCACCTAAAGAAGTGTTCAACATCCTTAGTCATCAGGGAAATGCAAATCAAAATAACCCTGAGATTCCAACTCACACCAGTCAGAATGGCTAAGATAAAAAACTCAGGTGACAGCAGATGTTGGTGAGGATGTAAGGAAAGAGGAACACTCCTCCATTGTTGGTAGGATTGTAAGCTGGTACAACCACTCTGGAAATCCATCTGGTAGTTCCTCAGAAAATTGAACATAGTATTACCTGAGGACCCAGCTATAGCACTCCTGGGCATATACCCAAAAGATGTTTCAACATACAACAGGGACACATGCTCTACTATGTTCATAGCAGCCTTATTTATAATAGCCAGAAGCTGGAAAGAACCCAGATGTCCTTCAACAGAGGAATGGATACAGAAATGTGGTACATTTACACAATGGAGTATTACTCAGCTATTAAAAACAATGAATTCATGAAATTCTTAGGCAAAAGGATGGAACTGGAAAATATTATCCTGAGTGAGGTAACCCAATCACAAAATAACACACATGATATGCACTCACTGATAAGTGGATATTAGTCCAAAAGCTCATAATACCCAAGATACACGCATAGACCACATGAAGCTCAAGAAGAAGGAAGACCAAAGTGTGGGTGCTTTGGTCCTTCTTAGAAGGAGTATCAAAATACTCAACCAGAGCTCTCAGGGCCTAAACCTCCAGCCTGGGAACACAAAGGGAGGGATTCATGGCTCCACCTGTATAGATAGTTGAGGATGGCCTTGTCTGGCATCAGTGGAAGAGGAGGGCCTTGGTCCCTGAAAGTTTGGATGCCCTAGTGTTGGGGAATTTGAGAGTAAGGAGGCGGGAATGGGCAGATGGTGGGGGCACACCTTCATAGAAGTAGGAGGGGGGATAAGATAAGGGGTTTGGGGGAAAATGTGAGAGGGGATAACATTGAAAAGTAAATAAATAAAATATACAACTTAAGAAAAAACAGATAATTTAGTCGAGCAGTCAAGACTTTTTGTCAACAATTTATTACAGGGATTTCGTATAATCCTTAAAGACAAGGTATTGTGGAAGAGGCCCGTGGAACTTTAAAAAGATTGGTGAGACATACTGTTGCTGAGACAAAGAACTATGTCGACTTGTGAGCTTGCTGAGTGCCCTGACAAGGGTGACTAGGGAGCTGTATTGGACATATATTCCTGACCCACCTTTGCTTGACTATATCCCAGATGGGACAAGCTGCCTTGCCTCAAGTTTCTAGACCTTGTGGGATAGAAAATCAAAAAGAGAAGTTATAATGTCTCCTGTATTCTTCTTAAAGGTGACCAGCTATTAGGACTCAATCATGTCTGGTCTAGAAATCAACCCAATATGGCCAATAAAAGTCTACTTTTGGAAGGCTGGATCTGAACATTGCCAGAGACACATTTGGAAGTTAGTTGTAGCTCACTATGATGTTATGATAGCAAGAGATAAAGTTGGAACTGTATCTGGATTTCAAACAAAGGTTAGTGCATTTTTTTAGGCTCTTTTAATTGTCAAGCTAAAATTGGTTTTGTCTCTTCTACAGTATTTATTGTAAGTTTCATTGACTGTATAATTTCCAATTGAGTTAGTGTGTTGAAACCTGGCATGTCTGTTACGCGGGTTTATCAACCAGCTTTTGTCTCACTGCTCTGAGTATTAGAAAACCTTGATTCTCTGAAAAAAGCTTCAAAGTGCTGGAAGAAGTGAGTTAGGCTTTAAGCAGAAGCAAGAGTGTAGTGGGCTTGATTATTGCTGGTATAACAGCTGTAATTTCATTAATTCCTAACACCACTGCTTCTGCAATAGCATTGACACAAGGAGTTAAGACAACTATTTTTGTTAACCATATAGCAAAAAAAAGTTACTAATGTATTAAGTATACAAAAGGATTTATATAGATATCTGAAACAACGGATGATGCTCTACAACCTATTCAAATTATCTGAAGGAGGTTCAGGGTTCAAGAGTTAGGAGCCATCCCAAGTGTCATGACAAATATCATTGGAGTAATGTTACTTTTGAAATTCACAATGATTGTCATTATAATTTTAAAAAAAGTTTAAAGACACCTGTAGGTTATTTGGCATAATCCTAACACTTCTCTGGATGTGTTAACTTTGCACAGTGATATTATTAATTTAAAGAATGCTGCTCTGTTGAGCTTTGATGATGCAGATAATGCCGATAAAATTATCCATGGCCTGAGGTCAGTATTTCGATTTTGGTCAAACCTCAGGAATGGCATATATAGCTTGTTCAGGCTAGCCCTTCTTGTCCTGGGAATACTTTTATTCCTGCCCATTGTGTTAAAGCTTGTCTCTAACTACATCAACAGGCTGGCAGCCAAAGTACATGACCTGAAACTGATAATGGACTCCCAGACAGAGTTATTAATTTAACAGGCTGGCAAGCCAAGGACGGATACGATTCTGCACAGAGCCTTACCAACCTAAGACATAAGTGCATTGCTTTTGATAATGCATATTCCATGGCAGGTAAGGAAGGCATTCATGTCAGAATGACCTACGATGGGCTCAATCTTGTTAATGAAATAAAAAAGGGGGAGAGGTGGAGAGCCTTTGGGGCTGTTTGGCAAGCTGACATTGGCCAAGGACAAGGAAATGGGCTGGTTGGCAGTCATATGACATTGGCCAAAAACAAGGAAGTAGGCTTTAGGCAGGAATCTGACATTAGACTAGAACAAAGAAGTAATTTCAGGTAGGAATCTAAATCTTAGGCTACAACAAAGAAGTAATCTCAGGCAGGAATCTAAATATTAGGCTAGAACAAAGAAGTATTTTCAGACAGGAATCTAAATTGTAGGCTAGAACAAGGAAGTAGGCTTCAGACATGAACATGATCTTGGGCTAGGACAGGGAAGTAGGCTTTGGTCATCCTGATAAGCCATTAGAAACTGTGATCACAGGAGTGTTCACGTAACTGGGTTTAATGCCTTGTTTTTTCTTTGACTATTTGTGTTTATTGTATTGCTTGTTCCTCGACTATTTGCATCTATCTACCCTTAACCTAGACCTGACCTTATTACAAGCATGTAATCAAAATGGTATAAAAGCATAAAGGAAGAGGGAGTATAGGATAGGGGGTTCTAGGGAGGGGAAATGGGGAAAGGGGATTACATCCATACTGTAAATAAATAAAATATCCAATAAAAAAAAAGAAAAAGGAAAACAAACAAACAACAACAACAACAAAAAAAAAAAGAATGTCCAAACCATGGTAAAAAAAAAAAAAAAAAGACAGGTGCAGAAACAGTTTGGGGGGGCACCAGGGGTACCACAGCCGAGTCTAGAACAGGCTACTCTGCCATAGAAAAATTCAAATAAAATCCTGTGTGGCTGATGGAGAAGGAGACTAAATCACGGCTGGAGCACAGGGCAGGGGTGTGTGTGTTTAGGGGGACAGAGGGCGTTAACCAAAGGCCTAGATTGCTTAAGTATTTTTTATCTCCCTACTGACACGATTTACACTAAGTGATAGAGAGTTAGGATGAAAAGTCCAGTTTAAGTATGATGCTAAGCCCATCCAGACCAGTGCAGTCTTCTATTTGGTCCTACTCTTACAATAACAGGTGCCTTCCCTAAACAGGGGGTGTGTCACATACGCATGTCATCCAAGTTCTCAGACGCTACTGCAGGAAGATCTTAGGGAAGCTATCTTAGGATATATGTTTTGAAGCCAGTGTGTGCTAAATGGTGAGACCCTGTCTCAGAAAACTAAATAAAACGCACAGGGAAGAGGAGAAAATGAAATCGTTGTGAACAAAAGGTTTAACTAAAGGCTACAAAAGGCAGAAAAACAATAAAAGACAAAAATAGAAAAGGCCCAAGAAACAGGAAACGGTAACAGCTGTGACAGATCTTGATACAGTATAACAAGAGTCACTGTGACGCCAAAGGTCTCTATGCACCACTGAGATTGTCAGGAGGGACCAAAAATAAACCTCTGCAAATCCAGCCAGGTGGTGGTGGCACACATCTTTAGTCCCAGTATCCTAGACAGAGGCAAATGGATCTCTTTGAGCTGAAGGCTACACTGGTCTACAGAGTAGACCAAGAGAGCCAGGGCTACACAGAGAAGCTGAGTCTCAAAAAAACAAACTAAAATAAACAAGCAAAAAACAACAACAAAAAACCCCACAAAACTCTACAAATCCTATTAGCCTGAGAGGTCTGAAACACAGCTATTCCTAAAATAATCAAGAGACTTAGTTTTCTTTAGCACCCCCCCCCACACACACACACACTGTAGTATGGCATTGCAAAAAAAAAAAAAAAAAAAAAATTGATAAAATCACCCTGTGAAAGACTTACTGATGGGCTGGAGAATTGGCTCAGCAGTTAAGAGCACTAACTGCTCTTCCAGACGTCCTGAATTCAATTCCCAGCAGCCACATAGTGGCTCACAACCATCTGTAATGGGATCCGATGCCCTCTTCTGGTGTGTCTGAAGACAGCCACAGTGTACATGAGTACATTGTACATGAGTACATAAAATAAATAAATGCTTTCTTTAAAAAATGAAAAAAAGAAAGGCTTACTGACATAGAAGAGTTTTCCACCAGAAAAATGAATAAAATCATTTGATAACTACATATGAAATGCTGACCCCCATATGTGTATAAGGAAATATGGAATTTCTAACATGAAATAGAACCTCTGTATGCAAATGTAGTGCCTTTCATAAGATCACAATGGGAAATGTGATCTAGAATCTGGTTGCGTGCTTTGTTTAGCAATGAATTCAATTAGAAATGTAAATATCAGAAGTCAAACTAAGTCCAGAAAAGGTAAAATAATACTTGGAGAGTCTGCTTGAGATTCGTTTACTTGCTATCAGTATCTCGGTCAGTTTTTACATTTTGAACAATTCTTAATAAGAAAAACAGCTCGTTCTTCCTTTTCAGTCTCCAAATCATCTGGGATGGTCCATTATGCCAATATGGAGATTGGTTCCCACTCTAGGAAATGATATGATGGATGTCCCACCATCAGGCACAGGCAGGAGCTCAAAGCCACCAAAGAAACAAATAAATCTTGCCAGGATCAGGAACACTATATGCTCAGCCGGACAGCATAGACGAAATGACTGACTGGGTGCATAGGAAATATGGAGGAACTGGCTTTGCAGCCTACTGCATTCACACACACACACACACACACACACACACACACACACACACACACAC
>JANHMN010000015.1:65848399-65878356 GCA_030674055.1 Rhabdomys pumilio
CTCTCTCTCTCTCTCTCTCTCTCTCTCTCTCTCTCTCTCTCTCTCTCATACAAGAAAGCTAAGATCTCACTATGACAAAACATTTGGTGTAAAAAACAAAATGAAAGATAAAAAAATAATTTTAAACATTTTATATCTTATTTGGAACATGTTGAAGTTTTATATTTCTTTGTGTGTGTGTGTGTGTGTGTGTGTGTGTGTGTGTGTGTGTGCGCGCGCGCGCACACTGTTCCTATGTAAGACGTGTTTGTGTGTGAAGATATGCAGGCATGTGCACACACATATGTAGAGGGCCAAGGCTGAAATGTGCCATCTCTCCTGATTGCTCTCCACCTTTATTTCTGGAGACACGCTCCCTCGCTGAGCCTGAAGTTCATTAGGCTGGCCGGCCAATGAGCTTCAGAGATCTGCCAGTTCCACTCCCAAGCCTGTCTCCATTCCCACAAAGTTTCAGGTGACAAATCCATGTCCATATCTGACGGTCTGAACTCAGGCGCTCACACTCGCCCAGCATACGCTTCACCCACTGAACCACCTCCTCGGCTGCTGATTTCAACTTTAAAATGTTTCCATTCTTTGTCTTTTGAACACAATATAAAACATGTGGAGGGATCTAAGGGAAAAGACCTTTCTGGGCATATACCAAGTCACAGTGAAAGTAAGTGGCCAAGAAACAAAGGACAATTACAATAAATAATAGAAGAGCAAGTGTAATCAGAATGTTACAGCAAGAATAAAATTTACATTTACAAGGTAAACATAAAATCTGGAAATTTTATGTACATTTATTTCCCCAAATCCAGAGTGTATCAATTATGAAATACAAAACAATTTACTTGCTTTTCTGAGCTATTTCCTTACTGGTAAAATGAGCATGTCACCTGTAGCCAATTTACTCAAGATTCTTATAAACAGAGCCTACACACTGCAGATGTCTGTCAGATATTAGTTTTTATCAGTGCGGACTCAGAAACTGACGCCTAGTCCTGTGTTTCCTATAAAATTACTTAACTAGAAAGTGGCAGAACTAATGTAGGAACTTGGATGCTCTGACATTTTCAAACATGGAGTTTTCATTAAAATCAGTTTATTTGCATCCTGGAGAAACTAATTTCAAAGGAGAAAATGAGGTAACAACAAAAAAACCTGAAAAAATGGTCTAGATTAAAAAAACGAGAACTCCAAGTGAGTGCTTGTGCACATGAACACACAAGTGAGCACACACATTCCACATGAGTGTCTGTATACATAAACACACAAGAGAGCACACACATATCCCAAAATAAGAATGAGCATGGGACCACACAGACACAAAAGTTTCAATTAGACTTTTTAATGATACAATTCATTAGAACATAATTATACTTCTTATTAAATGATTAATCAAAAGATTTGTAGAAAAGGTCATGCTGAATGTTAATTATACATCCTTAAAAGAATTCCAAAGATATTAACAATTATATTCATTACAAATTAATTTAATCTTTAGAAAGGCAATTTGGCATTATCTTTAAAAATCCAAAATGCATATGTTTTGCTAAAAAAATTATGATTAGAAATTTACATTAAATTTTAGAAGTACACAAAAACTACGAAAATAATGTCAGATATGTTACTAATAATACCTAATTTGGGGGAGAATCTAAACATTCATTAGTGAGAAAATTATGATCATGGTAATATATTATATATACTAGGTGATGCAAAATAATCTCTAAATATGAAAAAGGAAGTATGAAGGCATAGGAGAACCTGTAGCAAAGCAACCTGCATCCGTTTTTATAAACATGTATGGTCTTCAGATATGCCTGCGCAGAAACCTTAACAATGCATGGTGTGATGGCTTCACACTGACATGCACCACCACATGCATGGACATTAACGTAAAGGCTGACTCCCCAGCTGGTGCTATGGCAGTGCCTGGATCATGAAGGCACTGACATCATCAGAGAACTAATCCAGTGGAGTCAGAGCTAAAAGGGCAATTAGGAGCTTGTGTTGGGGTAGAAATGATTAATGAATACCTGGCTTTGATTAATGTGTAGCTGGCTAGCCTCTCTCTCTCTCTCTCTCTCTCTCTCTCTCTCTCTCTCTCTCCCTCCCTCCCTCCCTCCCTCCCTCCCTCCCTCCCCTCCTTCCTTGACAACACCTACTCAAACTGTACAAATATTGAATTTAAAACTAAAAAAAAAAAAAAAACAAACTTAAAAAAAAAGAATCATTGGTTTGTTTTTGTTTTAAAGATGACAGGAAAGAAGATATATATACCCACGGGTATAACTGAGAACAAATGCACAGGTTTGAAGCATTTGCTGAAAGCTCAATACTTACCTGACACTTGGCACTGCAGTACTTGGCAATTCGGCATTGAGAACACCGCATCAGCTTTTCCTTCCTGTTAAGAACAAGTAGTTCTGTGTTAGAGAATAAGAAACGGAAAGTTGCAGACAGAAAACCCAGGTCAGCACGTTGATGCCGACAGCTCTGCTCACTCCTCACGTTGGATCCTTGAAGACTTAGATTTTTTAGGAGTTAGAATGATGCTGGTTGGTCAACCATGAAGACCTGAGT
The DNA here is from genome assembly GCA_030674055.1 of Rhabdomys pumilio. Classification (NCBI taxonomy): domain Eukaryota; kingdom Metazoa; phylum Chordata; class Mammalia; order Rodentia; family Muridae; genus Rhabdomys; species Rhabdomys pumilio. Next base: position 65,850,971 of record JANHMN010000015.1, read on the forward strand.
TTGGCATCTCACACCACATAAAAGCCGGATGTGCATGCACAGCCCCACTGTCAGCAAGAGCTGGAGCATGTGGATTCCACTGCATGCTGGCCACGGTCAGCCCAGCCAAAGCAGTGACAGCCAAGGGTAGTGAGAAAGCCAGCGTCAAAGTAAGATGGAGGGCAATAAAGGAAGACACATAAAGGTGACCTTGGGCTCCTAGGCACAAGCACAGGTAAACAGGCTCTCTGGATAAACATGTGCACGTGTACACACACACACACACACACAGAGAGAGAGAGAGAGAGAGAGAGAGAGAGAGAGAGAGAGAGAGAGAGAGAGAGAGAGAGATTTGGATTTTAAATGCCTGAACATCCTCTTTCACCCTCCAGGCAATGCTCTTTGGTTAGGCTGTGGCATACCATTGTAATACAGCTGTTTCCTCTCAGTTTGATGTAGGACATCTCCATTGGGAAGCAGAGCAGCTATGATGAAGTCAAGAGACCCAGGGAGAGGACAATATGAGAAAGCAGTCAGAGCTCTTAACCACTGAGCCATCTCCCCCCTTCCTATTTATTTGTTTGTTTGTTTGTTTATGTATTTATTCACTGGCCACTCTATAAGAGTACCTGTGATAATAAGTAATACCGGTCATTTTCTCTAACAATGGAAGAACTACAAATGTAATTTTTAAAAACCCAATACAATCTCTTCAAGGTGGGGCAAGCTTCTATATGGCCTGAAGAACAGAAGAGTCACAATGGAGAAAAGAAGAGATATTTTCAGTAAATATTTATGGAAATGCCTAAACTTGTACTAAAAATAACACAGAAAAATTTTAACTTTAAATATTCATGTAAAAGAAAAGTAAACTGAAATGAGTGAGGTAAACATGAAAAGCAAGAACCTAAGTTAGAGCCAGACAGAGGCGCTCATCTGTAATCCAAGCCCTCAAAAGGCAGAGGCAAGAAGACTATTTCTGAGACACTATCTCAAAAACAAATAACAACAACAAAAACAAAAACCCGCAAATGTCATAATAATAGAACATCAAGGAGGACAAAGAGTAGAAACTACAGTTGTAGACTGGTGAGTGACGCAGGACAGAAAATGCTACCCAAGATTCCATCGGGTGTAAAAACAAGGCTGGTAAACAACAGACACAAGGAAACTGTGTCTCCAGACTCGCCCACCACTCTCTCACCAGCCACCTACACCTATGACAAACTCAAGATACAAGACAACAGAAACCAGTGGCTCTGATATCTGACTTAAGCCAATCCCATCGTAGAAGGAAACAAGAGTAAAAGCTGTCCTTCCAACAGACCATAAGAAAAGTAAGGCAAATCTTCCAAAAGTTAACCAGTATAGATGTGACGAGCCAGTCCAAGAACAGCAGGCAAATGTCGGGGAGGGGATGAGAGGACCGCAAGCCTGCTCACACCACTGGCCCACCTGACTCAGCCCCTTATAGTCTCTTTTTGTTTGTCTTGTTCAGAGGTTACTTCTGCTATCTAGAAATAAAAATCCCCAACTACAGAGATTGTTTGTGTTCGTGTCTAAGAAATAGTGAATGCACCTGAGATCTAAGAACACTGGTGACGAGCAGTGGCCAGTACCAGCACCTGCTCTTGTCTCGCTCCCAACAAGCAGCTTCAGCTTAGCACATAACACCGTAGCTCACTAAACAAGAAGAGCCAGCGTAACTGAAAAATTTAACTCCCCTTTGCTTTTGCCAGAAATCCCATGTATGAACCTTGTTTAGATGATCACAATTTTTATAAACAAATAAGTAGATTTTAATCCTCGGGTTTCAAAGCAATGTTAACTGAATCTAAGAGAAAAGTTAAGAGCCTGTTTGGACCAGCCACTGGTCCATGTAGAGCTTTATTCTTGGGGTGAGCTTGGACGCCTGCTGAGAAACTCTAGAATGGCAGAAGTAAAGGGAGGAAGGGACAAAGAGCCAAGGCCTGCGGACATTTTAGAAAACATTCTCCTCCTTCCCTCTTTCTTAAAAGCGCATCATTCAATCCAAATGAAAAACAAAGCTGCATTTCTTGAAAGCGGGCAATGAAAAAATGCACACATCAAATCAAAACCAGAACTAACTAGCAATCTTCAGAAAAGGGACTGCTTATTTTAGGCAATTCCTGGTGCTAAAAGGAGAAATAGAGAATGGAAATAAATAAAGGACCAATTTTATCTAAATCAAGATGCTTTTTCTGAATGTGGCAGAACTCCAGTGAAATGTCCCACAAGAGTTAGGTTCCAGGAGACCCGACGTGCCAGTAGAGAACCAGTTCAAACAGTGCGAAGCTGGGCGTGGAGGAACCACAGCACAGCAAAGGGGAAGCAGCTTGGAGAAGCTGCCTTCTCTGATGCTCTAGTTCTTGGGCAACCAACAAAGATGGTTCGGCTAGGCAGGGGAAAGTGTGGTCATCTCAGAGGGGCAGAGAAGTGGTGAAGATTTAATTTCCAGGTTAGAGGCCCATCCTTTGCAGTTCTCTCTTAACTGAGACCTGAAGGGGTATGCTGAAGACCAGCACGCAGACATGCCCATTTGTGCACAATTCTTAGCACGTGAGCCAAAACAATAAGAAGCCAAAGGTGGTGATTTTTTGTTCAAATTAATGAAAAGAAAAATTTACTAAGAAAAAAAAAAAAAAGAGTCTTGGTGTAGCTTAGTCGGCATAGTGCTGCCTGAAGTTGGATTTCCCAGCACCTAGAAGCCTTGTGTGGAGGCAGAAAACTATAATCTCAACATGAAAGAGGCTTTAAAAAGGCAAATCCAGCTTCTCAGTGATGTATCTGCTTCAAACTTGCAGGCTAGTTGTCCACATGATGGTATCACAAACCAGTCACCCTGAAATGGGGATAAACTCTGGTGAGTGTCCACTGAGCCACAACGGAATGTCACACACATCCTCAGTTTTCTGTCTTCCAGAGGAATTTCTCAATGAAAGTAATCTGGACAAGCTAGTACCAATGACCGTAACAATCCGTTCTCCCTCTGCTTAAGACACAAAGACTAGTGATCCACTCCCAATTCAAATAATTTTTTAAATTATTTTTTAACAAAGTAAGTGAGATCTTTTAAAAACCCTGCTCTCTAAACAGCAACCGGTTTTTGGTTGTTGTTTGTTTGTTTGTTTTGATTTGATTTTGTTTTGTTTTAAGAATAAGCAGGAGCTAGAGAGAAGGCTCGGTAGCTCAAAGCTCTAGCCGATTTTGCATAGGATCCAGGATCAGGTCCTAGCATCTATGTGGAGACTCACAACCATCATAACTCCAATTCCAAGAAGTTCCTGCTCTCTTACGGCCTCCAGGATGCCTTGATACTTGTATATACGCACAAACATTCACACATACGCATAGAATAAAAATAAGTAATTATTTTTAGAAAAGAAAAAAGCAGAAAGGAATTTCATGTCACTTATTTACAGAGACATTGGAGGGTAGAGCACTGAGTGTCAAATCCAAAGGAGCTTCTTAGGTTGGTGACTGTCCTGAGTGCAGTAGCTCCTAGGGCACAGTCCAGAAGTCCTTCCTCCCAAGGACAGGCTGGGCCGTGACTGACTTCTATGACAAGGCAAACAAGAAACTAAGCTGAGCAAAGTTAACTGCTAGTTACAAATCAATAGCTGAATGAGTATAAGGGAGTCTATAGTCTCTGGAAGTCACAGGAATTAATGGGTACCCTCAAATCTCAACTGGGCATCTCTCTTTCTGTGGGTGGCGAGAGGAAAGAGTCCCTAGACCACTAAACGATGAAGCAAGTGACCAGGCAGAGGGAAAGAAGCTTCTAGAATACGTACAGAAACCAAAGACGGGCTGGAAAAATGGCTCCCACTGGTCAGAGTGCTCGCTGCCCTTCTGTAAGACCTGAATGTGTTCCAGAACTCACAACTGCCTGGAACTCCAGCTCCAAGGAAATTCACACCTTCTTCTGGCTTCCATAGGCATCCACACACGTGGCTCATCACACTCTCTCACACACACACACACACACACACACACACACACACACACACACACGAATAGAGAAAAGTATTTTAAAAATCCTGGTGTCTCTCAGATTCCCTCCATCCCTGGCTTAATGGAAAACCCATTTGACATGTCTTATACAGAACAAACTTTATCTGCAGTACAATGTATATAATATACTGATTGAACAGGGCTATTTTAAAAGATTTTCTTGCTTCTCTAGAAAAATCCAAGTGTGGTTGGCCCATCATGGAAGATACCTGGCGTAATTACCACTCAGCCTCCAAGCCCAGGCACTGACTGTGAGACAACACATGAAGTCAGTAGTCCTTCCTTCTCTGAGGTACACCCACCCCTGAGCAACACAGCCTGGTAGACTCAGAACTAGCTCTGCAGTGAGCATGGGTCCTTGCAATACCCCTACACACACACACACACACACGCACACGCACACGCACACGCACACGCACACGCACACGCACACGCACACGCACACGCACACGCACATGCACACACACCCCTCAGGTTTAAGACTAACGCCCAGCAACTTATAGCAAGCTGAATCAAAACCCAAGATTCAGTGTGAGGTTGGTTGACTCAGCAGACCTTGGGAAAGAAGTCTAAGGTGAGAAACATGAGAACTGTGTAAAACTTCCATTACTCTACATTGCCAGAGAAAAAGCACTGACTTGGGCAAACTGACTCATCACCACACGCCTTCAAACCAGTTGTAAGAATGAGTCTCTATGTGGAATTCCTAGGAAAATGCCGTTCAAGCTAGTGAGGTTTAAAATGGTCCTTGGGGAACACGCACATGAGGGGACATGAATGCTATACTGAGCAGCTCTCAAGGATAAATCCCATGGAGAAAAATATGCCTTTTTTTTTTAACATGGAGAAAGCCAAACATAACTAGGTAAAGAAAGTCTAAATAGATTATGTTCATAGAAATAATGTATCTTTACATTTACAAAATTCCCAAGCTTATATCACTGAAATCTAAATGTTAGGATTCATTAAAAACGGTAACACCGTGTGGCCAAGTGCTTGGCTGTTTCTTCACGGAAATTCTACCCTACGAAAAAAAAATTATCTCAATTAAAATCATGCTATTCTTCCAGAGTAGGGAAATTTCTGTAACTCTAACTAAAAGAAAAGATGTTCGAAAATGCTAAACATAAGATCTCCCTTTAGCTTGAATATTCAAAACAATTTAGAGATGGGATCTTCCATTTTTTTGTTGCCAAATAGTAATTATGCTGGTTTGAGCCCAAAGGCCTTTTTCAAAATTAAAGAGATTCACTCTACCATCCATATAGCTAACAAATGATTTTTAATACAAAGCAACAGATGTGCTCAAAATAATATAACTCCACGAGAAAAGGAAAATAGAACTGATTTAGGTCTGTTCTCCCGTGTTCCCTGTCGCTTTATCTCACAATTCTAGCATATAAAGCAGAAAATAAGAAACCATGACTAATATTTTAGGGAAATTGAATCTCCTGTTCACTGGCACCAAACCCTCCTAGAAGGAAAACAAGTAATTTAAATCCTTACTAACTCTCAAACAAAGGCATAGCAAATATCTGGGTCACGTTAGTCAGGGAGGCAGCTATCCACCGGGGAGCTTCCCTCTCCACTGCCCTCAGAGCCCTAAATTAAAGTCATTGTCTTTATGGTGAACATGCTAACAAGAGGTACACAAACTCCAGTGTTCTGTGACGGACCACAGAGAGAGCATGTAAAAACCTGTGCACACCGCTGTGGAAACAGCACTGTGTGACTGCTCCGGATCCATCACAGTCAGTCAGTAGAAAGACAACACGTGCAGAAAGAGCTACAGTGAAAAGAGAAATTGGAGAAGTCGGGGGCTGTAGTGATGGGTTGTTGAACACGAGTGGATGTTAGGGCTGGGGAACTCGAAAGCGCAGTTAAACCCTCCGGCTATCTGAGTTCATATTCTAAAGCGCAAACCCACCCACTACTAACAGAGAAGGCTCGCAAACCGCTCAGCTCAACTTCCTTCTAAGCAAAGCGGGCATGCGCAACTCTGCAGACTATGGGAGGTGGTCTACAAAGTGAACGCAAGATGGTGAACGCAAAACAGGCTATCTGCTACGGAGAGAAATCAGCAGAGTGTGTCTTCAAAGTACTCACAATTTCATGTAAGTCTATGCCACGTAAGATAATTTCATCTAAGTAGATAGATATGCCACAGCAGAAAGGAATAGGGGAAGATGTTTGAACATGCCTCTCCCAGGGCACCTGGGAGCAAAATCCACACGTGTCTAGCGATGTCCACTCATTCAGTCAAACAGATGATTTACAAGTATCACTTTAAAATTCTCATGGACCAACAGCAAGTGACCCTGGGTTTGAATGTTGCCTGACAGCCTGTGCCTCTCTGCTCAATGGACAGTCACTGAAGCTTCTGCCAAGTCAAAGCAACGGCTAACTTAACTGTCTGATCAAGATCTAACTTGTAAGCAGTAAAAAGGTTTCACGAATGCTTCCTTTACGGAAGTTAAATCTCCGAGGATATTAAAAGGCAGTTATGACTTGTACCTTCTATTTACCTTGTGCAAGGGGTCTGTAACAAGTTTAGGAACAAATTAACATTTTTTTTCCTAGAGCACAGATTTAAACTTTCCCCATTGTATGAGCAATCATCTGCTACAAGGTTTTACAAGTTGTAGGTCACTTTGATGGCTAGTAATTGAAAATTGGTGACATTCTCTACACTCAATTTCCGGCAAAACATACACACACACACACATGCACACATGCACACATGCACACACACACACACACACACACACACACACGCACACGCACACACACACACACGCACGCACACACACACACACGCATTGATAATAATAGACACCACACAGTCTAAACACTAAGTACCATGGGTAAAATTCCAGTGAGCTCTAGATAACACACCAGTGATGGTTTACATCCTAAAACACCAAGTCCTATGCATTCAACTTATTTTATTACTTTTTAAAGATTTTTCTTTTCTTTCCTCAGAATCCAGGCCTTCATACCACCTATGTGAAAGTTCTAAGACCAGGTTAAGCCCCTAGATCGTCAATGTTTTCTTCTCAATTGCAGCATTATGTCTGATCGTCCCTTTGGTTTCTGCCTTGAGGTCGGTTTGAGGGCAAACCAGGCATGATAGCACTGACTTTAATCCCCATCACTCAGAAGGGAGAGGAGGGAGGACTTCTGTGTGTTGGAGGCCAGTCTACAAAGCAAGTTCTAGGTCAGCCAGGACTACACAGTGAGACCTCGTCTCAAAAAATAAATAAAAGTTAAGATTTAAAAAAAAAATCAATATGAAGTTACTAAAACCTAATTTTTTATAATTTATGCATATTTAATCATACTGCATATTTATAGATACAAATATGATTATATTATTTAAAAATCCATTCCACCTAACCCTTGAGTAAATTCTGCCTCATAAACATACTATATGATTCAGATACATATATACACATACAGTTTAATTTTAGTATTAATTTAAATCACAATTTATTTTACCTTTCCATGTTGACATAACGGGCTCTATAACCTACATAATGGTCTCTAGGTTACTCACAATGCTTACAGTACTACCACAATACCTACTTCATACTCTGCACACATAATGTAACAGTTTCCAAAACACTGTGGCCTTCGTCCAGATTTAAAACCGACAAAAGGAACTCACAGATCTGTTACGTCAACTATATCTGCTGACAGTTCATTAATTAAAATTAATAAGCTTTTAAAATACTTACTAATCTATTTTTAAAAATAATACCCTCTACATGTTGACATGTGTGTTTTCATGAAAAAAAAAAGAAAAGAAAAGAAAAGAAAAGAAAAGAAAAAGAGAAAGAAAAATAGCTGCATTTCCCAAAACAAAAGAGTTAGTGGTGAGAGTGGTGCCATTTTTCCTTGGGGCAAGTCTCTTTCCTGTCTGGCTTCACAGAAGGCTGAGTTCTGAGAGCACACTTCTTCAACAAGCCTGTACGTTAACAAATGCATCTCCAAAGTGGTTGCAGCTGTTGACACTCCTGTGGCAGTGTAAGGGTTGCTCTGAATCTGGATCCTACCAACCTCTGATCCTGCCCCGCAGAGGACTCACTGCTCAGAGTATGTGTTGCTGGGCTTCCTCCTTGTGACTGGTGGGATTAAAACATCTTCACACGCCCATCCAGTAAGGTCTCTCTGAGGTGAACTACCTGCCCACACCACTCAACTGTACTCACTGTTTCCTCATGGGGCATCATTTTTTATTGTGTATAATGCTTTATCAATTAATTTCTCTAAGATTGTGTTTTCATCAACAAAGTTCTAAGAGAATTTACTGCAGCAGATAAATCACTGACACTACAGCTGCATTAACCTGGGACTGGACTGTAGTTAAGGTACAGAACTGTGGGCAGGCAGTCTGACCTCACTGAACTAAATAAGAGTAAATAGCAGAACGGGTTTTCCACACCTGGTCAAATAATCTAAAACCTGAAACACTCTGAAGTTAGGGTCTGTTTAACTGTCAACCTCTTGGGGAGGTGACATTCCTATCTAAGTAGATTTTTTTTTTTTAAACTTTTATATACTTTCAACTCAAAGAGAAGAGTCAATGCATTCCTGACTTTATGCATGGCTAGGAAAACTACCTGACAAAAGCAATTTAATAAAGCTGCTTTATAAAGGAAGGCTTGTTTGGGTTTACATTTCAAGGGCATAGGAAGCCATGGTGGTAAGGCAGCTGGTCTCAGTGTCCGAGCTCAGAAAGTAGAGAGATGAATGCGGTGGGCAGCTCTCTTTTTATTCCGTTCAAACGTCCAGCCAGCAGAATGGTCTCACTCATATTTAGAGTACATCTGTACACCCCACTTGATCTAGTCTAGACACTCCCTTGCGGACATGCCCGATGGTTTGCACACACCATCTTCTCAACCTTCTCCATCTTGTCAACTGGCAAATCAATACCAATCACTCACAAAGACAAGAAAGAAGCAAATATTTTTGATTTTCTACCTAGATGAGAGAAGAGAATAAGAAAAATTTAACACATCAACTTTCACTTCTTCCGACACACCAGGCTGCTATGAGACATCTTTCAGTAGAGAAAAGATAATCCGCTCTCTTCAGGTAAGCTCGCCCACTTCACCACAGCCATCTCCTAGGTCGTTGCTCGTTTATAATAATCTCAGGAGATGGCCATTTGTAACACATCAGCCTTGACAAAACAAAAAGAATCGCAATAGCAGTGAATTAAAACATTTATTTTCCCCAAGAGAAGATTAGAGAAACAATTTTTAAAATGTCATTACTTGAATGCTTTCTCAAAATCACAGGGTATTTTAAATGGCAAATTTTAATTGTCTCTTAAAGACTTTCTTTTGAATGTCGCATCCTTCCTTCCCATTGTTGCGGCTCTTCCTTGGCTTGCCCATTCAGACCACTGTGGAATTTTTCCTGAGTTACAGAAGGTCCTGAGGCTCAAACTCTGTCAGACTAGCATGGCAAACGCGCCTCCCTGCTGGAGCCTTTGCTTTCTTATTTATTTATTTACTTTATTTCATTTGCTATTTTCTTAATAACTTGTTCCTTCTCCAAACTTTAAACTGATTTTTATGGCCGCGTTTTTTTCCTCAATGGAGCAATTTTGAAATCAAAATGACAAGTAAACAGAGAAGATGCTTTTAAAATGTATTTTACAGTGAATTTTTCAAAGTGCATCTGTCTCTCCCAAAAGACAGCTGCCATGAAGTCTGGTGTCCCAGAATATTTAAACTTACAGTATAAACTGCAAGTATAAAGTAAGTCACAGTGAACTGCTCTCTGACTGGGTGGCTCATGCTCCTGTCTCAGTCTCTGGCAAAGCATGGCCTCTGCAGTTTCTTCTTTTTTTAATCTTCTCAGTACCTGGTATCTAGCCAAGCAACTCGTAGGTGACCTAAAAACAGTCAGGGAATTGATAAAGTATTCAGAGAGTTCGGCTCAATGAAGATGGAGACAAGAACATGGAGCATTATAAAGAGAAGACCTCCATCCTCGAAACTCTCAAATGCACCCACACTCAGTATGAAAATGGCTATCACAGAGGAAAAGCCCAACCCCCTACTATCAGCTAAATAAAACAGGACCACCAAATAAATTTCTGGGTCCTCAAAGGAAAAACAAAATAATCATTCAAGTGAAATGTTAATGAGGTCATCTGTTCAGGTCAGTCCAGAAGGACAGCACACACTGTGAACCTCTCCGAAAAGGACCGCCACAGTTAACCCTGTCCCCACACTCACCTCTCCCCTTGCTCCTTCAAACCCACACACATCCATTTCAGCAAATAATCTCTTACAGTAAAATCTGTTCCTTCTCTAGGCCAAAGTCAATTCCTCTCCCCTTCCCTTTCCTCTTCCTTCCCTCCGCCCCGCCATCCCGTCCCTTTCTGGCTTAGGTGTAAGCCAGTAAGTTTACATGAAGTGAAGCTAATGCTGCAACCTTTAATACGGTTCCTCATGTTGTGGTGATGCCAACCATAAAATTACTTCATAACTAATTTTGCTACAGTTATGAATTACATTAGTAAGTATTTGATATGTAGGATATCAGATCTGTGACTCTCGGGGGAGTTGAGACCCACAGGTTGAGAACCCCTGGAGCAAGTCAATTTTTACTGGAGTGAAAATCACCTTCACCAGCTTAAACCATAAGACAAAGCCTCTGTTGTCACACACAGACATGCCATCCACACTCTAACTCAGGACACATCTCTATTTACTAGCCCAGTCCAGAAACACCAAGTGCTTTCCCATTCAAGCTAACATTTCTGGATTCCACTCAAAGTAAGAGGACAACCCCAGAGGACAGTAAGCAAGGAGCCAGTAGAACTTCAGAAGCCACGTAGCGCTGGATGGTGGTAGGTAGTACACACCTTTCATCCCAGCGCTTGGGAGGCAGACACAGACAGATCTCTAAGTTCAAGCCCAGCCTGGGCAATAGAGAGCTAGTTCCAGGACAGCCTGGGCTACACAGAGAAACCCTGTCTTGAAAAACAGGAAATGAAGAAGAGAAAGAGGACATATGGAACACTTACACTGTAATTCTGCACTTCCGTGTCTCCCCAGCAATAGAAAACATTTGGTTACCAAATCAACTTTCATTACCTAAACACCACAAACAATTTTAGTCCTCGAATGTTCTCGAAACTACTTGTGTTTACATGAAGTGAAGCTATTAATATTTCTCTGTAGCACTAACTATCTAAAACAAGCCCCCAAACAAATGCAAATCAAGGCATGGTGTTTCCGGGACCTGCAGCGAGTGCGTGACTATAAACAGCTGATTCCATACTCATGAGTGAGCTCCTCACTATGGAAGACCCAAACAGAATAAGGAATGGAGATGTGTGAAAACTGTTTGCTTTTAATTCTGGCTCCTTCTGCTGAATCGCATTTTGAACTGACAAACATATTTTTTTTATTCCACGTGTGGGAAAGCTCTAGGTTATTAAGGATCTCAAAGTAAAAAGGAGCCAGACCAAGGTTTGGGGTGGATATGTAGATTACTTTTCTTGCTTATGCCAACTGCCTTGGGAATCATCATTAGCTTGCCATCACCCACAACCTACAACTTCAGGACGGTACCAGTGATCAGCCTCTTTCACGGCCAAAGAGAAGGCATTACCTCCTGCATACCTGTCCCCCATTCCCAGGACCTGGTAGAGACAGATTTCCTGACTCTTCTTTTCCTGATCGTCCTTAGTGAGCTGTAACCTCTTTTTGGAGCTGTGGTCTTTCTGTTGATACTGAAGATGACTCTGCAGACAGGCATGACCCTGACAACACTGTCATAGGCTGAGCTCCTGGTTGCACAGCATCCCTCTAGGTCACTGTGTTGATTTAGTACTGCTCAAGCATGTTGGGCCTGTGGATCAGCTCAGGCTTCCCCATGAGGCAAAGATGAAGATAACGCCTGCTGAGGTGACTTTCAGATTCAATCAGGGAAAGTGGCCAAGAGCTTCTGTTCTCCACTACCATGGGGAAAGCCCTCTGAGGATCTCCTTTTACCTTGAATATTTGCTTTCCAATGGCTGAGCATTTGAACAATTCCTGTCCACAACACTAAGACCAATGTATAGAGAAGAAAGTCCTACTTTTCACTCAGCTTGTCTACAAAGCCTTTTGTAACCTTCCACCTATTCTTGCAGCCCTGTATTCAATGCCTATATAAAGAAGCATATCACTATCTAATTGCCTTTCTGGTATCTCTGTCTAAAGGCTTGCTAGAGGGGGACATTTACTTTATTAATTCATGTTTCTAGATTCTATCACAATAAGACCTTGGAACAAGTAAACAAGCAATCGTACATATGGAGCAAAGACAGGATTGGTAGAACTAGGAACTGAAGTTTACGTTTCAAATTCTCATTGGAGAATTTGGGAGCAGTAGGAAGCATTAGCCACATGAAGAAACTGCTCTAATGACCACAGCCAAGAGTAAAGGATCCTCTCTATGCCGGCCAATGCTCTGAGCATCTCACATGTACTACCTCTCTAAATCCCTACAGTAAGTCCACAAGGAGAGCACGAGTTTTATTACCATCCTAAAGATGGTTAAGCAACAACAAAAAGTTCACTGAAATCAAACATATTTCGTATATATCCTTCAGAAGAATATATGCAAAAGGCCAATAGAGGCATGGAAGATATTCAGACTCATGAATCATTAAGAAAACGTCCATCAAAAAACTCAAAAGAACAGTCTTCCAAACACACGAGGAGAGATATTGACAATAACAATTAGACATGTTCACGTAGATCAGAAGGATCAGAGGACACTGGAAGGTTCATACGTAGCTGGTAAGAACAGAAAATAGAAACAATCTGGCAGTTCCTCAGATGTTAAACATGGAGTCGTCCTGTGATCTAGCAGATTGGGGATGACAGCTAGCGGGAACAGGTTTCGAGGGACAAATGGGTTCTAAAACTGGAATCCGCAGCACAGCCCGGCAAAATTATACAAAGCAAATGAGGGGAACGTCAGGGATGTGAATTAAATCTCGTTGAAATGACTTTTTAATTAAGTTTCAAAAATAAATCACTTGCCCACGATAAGATAGTCACTGTGCAGAACAGAACCGAGCCTGATGCCTGAGCTCTAAATGACTCAGAGAGACATGGTGCATAGCTCTGTCTTATAAAAATCTGCACTCAGAGAGGTGAACCAAAGCAATGCACCCCAGTCACCATTTTCATTTACGTAACTTTAGTAGATTAGAAGCGTGAAGAAAACATGACGTAATAATGACCTGCTTTATTTCTGAATCCCTTTCTATACTTCACTGGCATCCTGCAATAAAACTGAAAGTCAGCCAGCGCCAACTGCTGGAGCAGACTGTGCCTGAAAACTCTAAAGAGCTAACATCCTCCTACCCACAGAGCACTGCAACAATTGTTCTTACTCCCTGTCCTTCGGGGACAGGACTGTACTAGCAGACTTAAGAATGTATGCTTCTCACTGCTCATTTCATTTAGCTAATTTCTTAGAAAGTATGATACCACCTCCCACAACACAGGTGTGTGACACAGAATTAGGGAAGCCAAGTATCTCCAACACTTCTGAATCTAAGTAACTTGAGAAGACACTCACTGCAACAGTCCTCCGAGCACCTGCTTCTCCATCACACCACTGTATACAAACCTGACCGTGCAGTCAGACCCTGACACCAGAATACCAATCAAAGGTCTAATAGTTGAGCCCAACACCACCTAAAGAGCTGATGTTCCCCAGAGCCTTTGTCATCTCTATAAGTATGCAGAATCTTGCTTTGGGTTTCACAGGATGGGTCCCAGGCTCCTCAGAGGTCATAATGTTCCAAAGGTGAGACTCAAGCAGGGTTCTGAAGTCTGTCCTATTTGTATAAGGAAACTGAACAATACACACAGTAACAATGAATGTGTGAGTTTGTTTTATGCTGTACTATGTGAGACAGGCAATTTGGTCACTTGTCAAAGAGATCCATCTTGGCCAGTCAGGCTGGAAGCCAAGAGAGGGCTTCTAAGTCCCTCCATTTCCAAACACATGACAGCCTTTCCACAACTACTCCACACAACCAACCAAGAAATAGCAGCACATATCTGAGACCATAACTCTTTAGAATAAAGCAGGCTCTAAGTATTTTAATATGTAAGTCCAAGTACAGAGATATGTCATCTTGCTCTGTCCCCGGAATGTTATGGCACACCAGTAGTAGCAGAGAGCTTGGTGCCAATATCACTCAGGCAGTTCTATGGGGAAATATTTTATTTTTCTATTTCCCTTCAACCAGAGACAAATTGGTGCTTTTCAAAGAGTCATTTGAATTGCCCTAAGGGGCTCTCTAAAAGCAAAAAGGACCGAATCAGTGGCTGTCAGCTGCCTTTGAAAAGTTGCCCATCTTCACTAATAAATTACAAGTATTACTACCACAGGGGGATGGGCACTGAGGGCATGAGGAAGACCAATCACAATCTCTGTCCTCTGCCATCACCTGGAGAATAAGACCATCTTCAGGTCTATGAGTGCAGAGAGGGCTTATAAAACCTAAGGTTCTAGAGAGATGGCTCAGCTGGTTAAATACCTGCCCACAGAAGTATCAGGGCCTGAATTCAGATGCCCAGAAATGATGTAAAAAAAAAAAGTATTCACCTATAACCCCAAAGGTAGAGGGGAAAAAACAGATCCCTAAAAAAACGGCAGAGCACACTGCCCACTAGACCAGACGCTAGCCAAACAATGAAGTTCAGGCTCTGTAAGGTAGAAAGTGATGGAATAAAGATGTCTAACATCAACCTCAGGCATCTACACACAAGCAGATGTGTACGTGGCATGCGCGTGCACACAGACACAGACACACACACACACACACACACACACACACACACACACACTTGGTTTAAGCAAGCAAGGTAAGTGTGATTGGCAGTCTCCCTATCTTCATTGCTAACTTGACTGGATTTGATCACCATGGAAACAGATCTGGGTATATCTATAAAGGCGTTTCCAGAAAGGTTTAAGTGAAGAGTGGGGCCCACACTGAATGGAAGCAGTACTGTATGGTAGGCTGGGGTCCCAGACTAGCTGCCTTGCATGTCTGACACCATGTCTTCCCCACCAAGATGGTCTTTACCCTCAAATCCTGAGCCAAAATAAACCATGAAAAAAAAAGATTCAACATGAAAAAGACGCATGTGTAACCATATTGGATTATTTTTATGTTACCAGGCTACAAAGTGAATGGTATCACTTATGAATTTATAAGGACATGTCACCCTGGAGACTTTATTATAGAAATTATGCATACGGCTCTCTCATTGTCCCTAGGTGCGATACAGAAACATTAGCTTGACAATTACTTGTATAAACAAACATAAAACTCAAGCATAGAAATTATCAGTGCTTACCGATAAATTAGTAGACTGCCATTAAGACTTCATTACACTCTCGGTGTGTCTAAGTACTCACAAGTGTGACCTCAAGTGCTCACGAAGGCTCTGCTTATGTTTACCTGAAGCTTGTACCTCTTGCCTGGCCACTCACCCCTCTCTCTTTCTCTCTCTGTTTTCCTTAGGACAAATAAAAAGAAAAGATCTGAGGCTGGAGAGATGGCTCAGAGGTTAAGAGCACCGATTGCTCTTCCAGAGGTCCTGAGTTCAATTCCCAAAAACCACATGGTGGCTCACAGCCATCTGTAATGGGATTCCATGCACAGCTACAGTGTACTCATATAAATTAAATAAATAACTTTTTTAAAATCCTAAATATCCATCAAAAAAAAAAAAAAAAAAAACAAGAAAAGATCAAATGCTATATATTTCAGATACATAATCCTTAAAAACGTTTAATTGTAAGATGACTTAATCTTACAAGTCACTGGTGTGGTCATTCATTCATTTCTTCCTCTAACAATTGTTTATCAAATCAGACATCGTGTCAGACACAATCTCTAGCTAGAAATAAGCACAGAGCAAACGGGAGCAGAGCCTGCCTTCCCACAGAGCTTAGTCTAGTGGGACAATAATTTTACATGTGTATTGGGGAACTTTTATAAATAATCCTGGCAACTACGCTCATACCATTTGCACTGAAACATTTTTTAACTTTTTTTTTTTAAAAGATAACCTGAGGGGTTAGAAGTATGGCTCCAGACAGCCCACCTGATTGACTGCCCAACATCACAGATAATAATGTGAGGTATTCAAACATTAAGAAACAGTATCAAGGTTGACATTAGCCATTAAAAGTTATTTATGGCTTCTCACATTCAATCCATGTTCAAAAGAAGAATCCTTGCCTCTTCCAGACTGGACTGAGATAGAAAAATTGGGATATTTTGAAAAACAAGAAAGTAGCCATAGTGAATGGTATTAACTGGGCAATAAGAGAGCCAGCATAGCTTAGCTTTGTCTCCTTTCCCTGAACACGACCAGCATGCAGCGTCTAGGCATGTATCCTTTTAGAGGACTAAAGGAGAAATGCTTTAGTGAAAGGAAATTCTTTCTGGCATTCTTGACTTCTTCAGAAACCCAAATTTCAAAGGTTTTGAAGTTTATGAATCAAAAGATAATGGCCACAAGTAATGAATACCAATTTTAACTTTAAAAATGTGTTCAAGGTGGCATGCTTCCACAGCATTGGCTACACACTTCCACAGACAAATGTGATTGTTTTCTTGCTCTTTCTTTTTTAATATCATTTATTTAATGTATATGAGTACACTGTGGCTGTCTTCAAACACAACAAAAGAGTACCAGCATCAGATCCCATTACAGATGGCTGTGAGCCACCATGTGGTTGCTGGGAATTGAACTCAGGACCTCTGGAAGAGTAGTCAGTGCTCTTAACCACCACTGAGCCATCCCATGTGATCATTTTTAGAGCAAAGCTTCCAGAGAGCTGAAAGCAAAACTGTAGATAGACAAGTCATTCAAGTGGAGAACACTAACAGTATTAAACTCCAAAAACTAGGGCACCATGATTATATAGAGATGGAAAGACTGCAGTAACGAGGCTTGTAAAAGCTGATACTCCGACTGTGGCGCTTTAAGATTACTCCTGGTGTGTTTTATCCTAGAATAAGAAGAATCTCTCAGAACAAGCAGTAGCCTTTATTCTTTCTTTTTCCAACAGCATCGTAAAAGATAAACTCGAGGTGTTTTTGTTTCATTGTAGAAGCACCACCTCAATATGCTTGTTATTTATAACTCAGGCTTTTGCTCTCATATCAAAATACAGGTGTTTATTCACCCTAATGAACAAATCCAAGACTAAACTTGTTAATTGTCTACTTTCCTAATTTATTAGGCTCCGTAATAAAATGTGAAGCGAAACTGTTGAAACCAGTTAAACTCAGTATGATCTGCTACCATGATTAACACTGCCTTCTGAAAGCAGACCTCTCATCGGAACACGGGCTACCTCTGTGATTCCAGGGCACACATCCTTCTATCCATCACACTAAGTGGAAGGGTGAGGGAGGTTAATGGAGACAGAGCGTCTGTAATAGCCCCCTGCATTTCATCCTCCACTCAATAGACTCCAGTGATCACTGGGCTGTTTGTGGTGATCTTATGAATCAATGCTGCCCTTCACACTAGATAGGGATGAGGGACTGTGTGAGCTGTAAGGCTTCTCTCTGCAGATTCTCTCTGGGCTGATCTGATGATTCAGACTGTGTAAGGCTTCACAACAGTTGACAAGCAGTCACAATCTTAGTTAGAAGCTAAAATGGCACCACTAACTACCTAGACCATGAGCAAGGGAGGGCAGTAGCCATTTGCAGAGTGCAAGGCTGATTTCTGGTCTTCATTTCTCACACAAAGACATTTCTCTATTCAGATTCACAGTCTTGAGGGCTATATGAGCCCTGACCTAGCAGGAGAAGTCAATCATTTAAAATAATGGAAATGAAATTTTAAACATGGGCTTACAATCTATCACAGGTTACACCATTAACAATCGAAAATGTTACAGACTGGAAAATACACGCAGCCAACCCATTAGCTATGCTGACAGCCCACTCTTCCCCAGTTCAACATAAAAATTCTCTGGGAGAAACAAGTGTCTGAACCAGAGACATGGCTCGGCAGGCAAACGCACCTGCCAAGAAGCAGCCTAAGACTCCAGCCCTGGGACCCGCACAGTAGAAAGAGAAGCAGTTCCTACAAGTTGTCCTGACTTCCTCATGCACAACATACACACATACACCACAAATAAATAAAATGTACTTTTAAATTAAAACGGTTATATATTCAATTACACATGCCTGGAGTTTAGCTGCTCTGGAAGATTCCTTGCACCCAAGAGCTCCAGGGCAGCATACAAGCACTGTCTCAGATTACTCAGTGATAGCAAGGATTCCTGCTCCATGGGCCTGCCCACTCTGCCTGGGGCTGATGAAGAGTGATCCTAGCCCCGTGGGTTTCTCCGTCCTGTCTTGAGTGAAAAATTACTGTTAGGTGAAACACCTCAGATCCACTCAGAGGTCCCAGCCTGGGCCAGAACAGGTCAGAGCAATCTTTGGTGGGAAGCATTATGATTCGATTCCCTTTGTTGACTGACCTTGAGCTCGAGCTGCCCTTGCTCATGATGGCCTACCATTCCAAGTGACAGGGTACCAAAGAAGTCTCTTCCCATTTAAGCCTCAGCCCCTCTCCTGGTCATGTGATCATGGACAGGCAAAGTCACCCCTGGGCATGAACAATCTTAGGAATGAGTTCTCAACCTATGGGTCGAGACCCCTTTAGGGTCCAATGACCCTTCACAAGGGAGGGGCTGCGTATCAGATATCCTGAATATCGGCTATTTACATTACAATTCATAACAGTAGCAAAATTACAGTTATGAAGCAGCAGTGAAAATAAGTTTATGGTCGGAGGTCACCACAGCATGAGGAACTGCATTAAAGGGTCTCGGATATTAGAAGGGTTGAGAACCACTGATCTAGTCCTAAGTCTCCATTCTGCTTCTTACCAGCTGAGTAATCTGAAAACTACTCACTCTCGGCATATCCCTTTATTCACTCACTAAATACGCACAGGCTTTGTAGTGGACAGGGAAGTGGAGAAACACTGTCTTCCTGTGACCTTCTCCTCAACCTATTTCAACACTGTATGTCATGTATCCCTGGTTCCTCTTCTTTGTCTCTCCTCTCATGACCTGTGCATAGCTTATTTCTTATCTCTGCTGCTTTCAAATGATAATGCAACTCAAACTATGAACAGTTCTGACACTTTATCAGGAAACAGCCCAGAGCTCATTGACACAGAGATAAAGTGGCATATGCTACCCAAATGGCGTAGCAGACAGCGGTGAAGAGGGACAAAAACTACATGAAATAATATCGACAGGTCCTGGAAATGTAACGCTGAGTTGTTTTATGTTTTTGCTTGTTTTGCTGTATTTTATTTCTGTATGGTGCAGGACATAGTGGCATATGCCTTTAATCCTGAAGGCAGAGGCAGGCAGATCTCGGTCATTTTTGTGACCAACCTGATCTACACAGCGAATCCTGGCCAGACAAGTTACATAGTGAGACTGTCTCAGAAAAAGAAAAAGAAAATCTTGATGACCATATTAGGCAATTATGCCATTTTATAGACTCAAAATGTAGGAAGAGGTGCAGGGCTACACTGAATCACTCATTGATGATAAAACTTCAGAACAGAGACATCTCAGATGCCCTGATTTGATTTAAAGCCAGCCTTCTGACAGAAATGTATTTGTGTTTGAGTGCATGTTAGGTAGAATCCAAATGTTCTTTAAATGGACACACTAAACACTGCCAACCTACTGTCGTTCTAAAGCCATGATCTTAAAAATAAATAAAGCCAGTCAGCATTTTTTACGTTTCATTCACCTACCCTGAATTCAGCTCACCATGATAACTATAAAAGACTCTTCTGTTGTGAGAAATGAAGTATATGTACATAGCAAACCCAGCTGTTAGCACCAGCATCAAAACCACAAAGGGTTAACAATTTAGTTCTCCGGTGCTGAGACCTGAGGTACAGCTCAAGGTCCCATCTTCGCTGACTTCACACTGAAGGGAACAGAATTCCTCCACCTAGGTCTAAAACAGATGCTGCAGTCATTAAGGGTCCCCTGAGCCAGTTCAGCAATGCCAGGGATGGACAGCTGCTGACCTGAGAATCCCACCTGCTAGACTACAAATGCTTTGCAGAGCCATGCACTGCCTCTGTGTCCACAGAGGCAGAGAGGTACCAGGCCCTGAATATATGATACCTTCTGGCATACTCCCTTCTGTTCTAGTACAGTAGTGGGGATTGCATGCGCAAAAAGTGGGGAGGAAAACAGTCTGACATTGAAAAAGCCTCCTCCGTCTGTGTCCCCTTCTCTTCACGAACCTGGGTTTTCAGTACTACTAGACACATTTAACTATGTGTATTCAGATATAATTTAATAAAATTTAAAATTAACTTCCTCAGACCACATAGCTCATACCACAATGGACATAGCAGATACTAACCCAGCACAATTAATCCAAGGGCATCCACAGCTGGAGTGGCTGACGCTGCTCTCACGTGGTGTATTCGCAGCCGTTCCCTTGTCCAGATGTGCACGGATGAACAGAGTGAATGAAGTCTATGGCTCTCAGAAGACTTGCTTCTGACCCCTGGTACTGGGTGAGTTACTGAAACACTCTACTTTCATAATTTACCTGATAATCGCAATCCTAGAAAAACTGGCATATGCCTCCCTCACTTCTCAAAATCCTTTTCCAAATTTCATATGGGGGTGGGAAGCCATAAAATGATAGGGTTACCAGTAAGACATCTGGGCAAGTTAAACAAACAAACAAGCAAGCAAGCAAAAAAGAGGCTGTGGTTCTGTTTGGAGTCATGACAACCTGAGTCTGGTTCCCAGGCCCCACAAAGAGAAGACTGATTCCCCACAGGTTGTTCTGACTTCCACGGCCATGTTATAGCTCAAGCACACCCTGCCCTGCACATATAAAAATAAATAAGTAAGTAAATGTGTTGAAGCTGTCCCCCTAGCATGGCTGCAGCCATGTTGTTCCATGCCTGCCAGCTATTTCATATTGTTGCTGTAATATGCCTGCCAGTCATTGACACGGAAAAATGACTTGACCCAGAGCAGGGTCATGCTGACCACATACCCTGTTATATTCTGTATGTTATAAATTTGTTAATCTTAAGAAATCCCACTTCATATAAGCTTCATGTAGGACCCATAAAATTAAAGGTCAATATGAACTGTTGTGTCTAAAATAGCTTGAGCCAGGGCTGACCACCGGGCAGCACTTCTAACACCTGTGTATGAGCTCTTTGTGGTTTTGTGGGTTTTAGCCTTTATAAGCTGACCTAGAAAAACGTTTAGGGTCACAGCCTCAGTTCCTGAATTCTTAACTACATCCCTGATTGATCAATCTTAAGGTGTGCTTTCAATAAACCAGCTCTGTGTGACTGAGATGGGTGTTTATGAGGTTTGTGAGGTGACTCCTAGACTTCAACAAATGAATAAATGTAATCTTTTACTTTTTTAAAGAAGGGCATTGTGTTTTGCAGACTAGGTATTCTATCTGTTCTCCATATCACAGGGAAGGGCAGGGGGAAAGGGAAAATAAACTCATGTTAGCCTATTGCTCTTTCCTATCCAAGATTCATGGAAAAAGCAGAACCCCATGTGCCCAACACTAACTTTCTGCATACTGATAAAATGAGATAGAAATGGCAGTTCTTCCTTCTCCAGAGTCATGGCCCCACCATCCTGATGCTCCCTGAGGCAAGGCTCTGCCCTCTCCTGCCTATTCTCTCTTCCCCAGGCCACAGCAGCTTGGCTCTGAGTTGGTGCCACCCTCAGCATGTTCCCGCAGAGGTACAAGAGGCTCCTGTCTGGCTGATCACCTTCATTCACTCATGTCCTTACCCACCAGGAGGCCCCTCCCATCTAGAATACATTTTCCTAAAATTGCTGGTTTGCCATCAGCAAATCAGAGACAAGACACAGGACTCCGGTCTCATCTCTGGGACCTGTGTGGCATGGCCTTCTTTTCTCACCCACTCTGGTGGCACAGATCTTCACTGACTAATTATTTTTCCAAAATAAAATGTTACCTGCGTACTTCATCTGTTCTCAATGATTTTTATCTATTTCAGCCAAAAAATAAAGCAGACATTAGAAGATGAGATCCCAATACAAGTATACATTGAATGACAACTCTTAATAGGCTTCAGCAGCACGAGGAGAGCCTGCCTATTGGTCAGCATTCCTTAAATAAAGAAGGGTGGTGAATAATAGCTGGTTTTAAATATTGCTATATACTAGATCTTCCTAATTGCCTAATAAAGACAGCTAATCAATTTATAGGCTGTAGAAATCAATACAGATAGAAGAGACAGCTTGTTCAATGTCACATAGAGACCTTCGCCCCCACCTGTCCCAGTGTTAGGATTGCAATCTCAGTCTGTCTAATACCATTACAGTGTGCCGCATCTTGACAATAATTACTACCACTGTCTCTAATTACACACTAGAAGCTGTGCTAAATGTCTCATTTGCTGGTCACGGTGGACTCCTGAGTCAGGTACCGCAATACTTCCCATTTTACAAATAGCAAAACTAAAGCCAGAGAAAGTCAGCAAGGGGAGTCCAAAATCACACAGGAAATAATATTAGATTGTATTTGTTCTGAGTCCAGACCTATGCACTGAATCAGAAGAACAAATTCTCTGTTAGGACAGAAACTCACTAGGCAAAAGCTGGGATAGGTGGCTAATTTTCATGAATAAAGACTCACAGTGACAAGACTGTGGGTCTCTTCTGGACAGCAGGGTAGAGTGGGCAGTTGGGAGTATGAGGCTCATAAAGACACACGGACAAAGCAAAGCAAGAATTTTTAGTCCACAAATAATTTAAACTCAGTTAAAAAAAAAAAAAGCCATAGCCAGTAACCCAAAGAATGAAATACCTTCTTCCACTGTGCTAATATAAATATTGAACATGAAAGGGTTAACAACTGACTCCTTGTTACTGCTATATGAGTAGAAAGGATTTGGGTGACATAAGACGGTAGAACCCAGGAATACACCCAGTCCTCTGAATAGCTGGAAATCATTTTCCCCCGGCCCTCTCACCCCAGCCAGGGGCAGTCAGAGACAAAGAGCTAGTGAACACAAAATAAAACCCAGCCCTTCCCAGGACCACCTCTGTTGAAATAGCACACACCATCATTTATGAATCCAGGCAGCATCAGGAGCCGGCAGAACAGTGGAGGAAAGCAAATAGTGCTAAATGTGTCCCTGACTCACTGGTTTGCTTGTGATGGCTCCCTGTCACCATGCTACAACAACTGCACCCAGGACCGGCACCCTGCACTTTCAGTACACTGTCCAACAAAGCACACGAGACTCAACACTCAGCATAAAATGGGCTTTGCCTAGAATGATTTTGTCATGTGCCGTGCGTGCGTGCGTGCGTGCGTGCGTGCGTGCGTGTGTGTGTGTGTGTGTGTGTGTGTGTTAGTTTGAATACACATGGCTCCCACAGGCCCATAGGGAGTAGTACTATTAGATGTGGCCCTGTTGGAAGAAGAGTCTCACAGTCTTTCTGCTGCCTGTAGAACAAGATGTAGAACTCTCAGCTCTTTCTCCAGCACCATGCCTGCCTGTACACTGACACGCTGCCCAGGTGCCAGTAAATGTTTTCCTTTATAGAGTTGCTGTGGTCGTGGTATCCATAGGGGAAAAAAACCATAACTAAGACTGCATATGCACAATCTAATATTATTTCCTGTGTGATTTTGGACTCCCCTTGCTGACAAACCTGATAACCTGAGTTCCAACCCCAGAACCCACCTGATGGAAAGAGATAACTGACCTCCCCAAGTTGTCCTCTGACCTGACATATACTGTGGTATGCATGCTCTTACCCTACCCCATCCCACCCCTGCTACACAACCACACACACACTAAATAAATAAATAAACAAACAAACAAATAAATAAATAAATAAATAAATAAACAAATGTATGTTTAAAAGAACATACATATTTAAATCTAGATTCCACATAAAACATGCAATATTTGTGTGGCTTGGTTTGCTCTCAAATCCCATACATTTCCTGCAGAATGTCATAATTTCTTATTTACATTTGAATAAAATTCCACTGTGTAAATATACCATAAGTATGTAGCAAGACTCTCCATCCCCCAAACCAAAAGCAAACAAGCAAACAAGCAAAACTTCACCGACAGAACTAGAAACCATCCCCTGAGGAGCGACCACTGACGTAACTGCATATTCTAGTGAAGTTTCTGCTCTCTTGAGTTCCCTCCCTACCCCCCACACCTCCCTCTCTCCCTCCCCCACCTGTCTGTCTCTCTGTCTTTGTCTCTCTGTCTCTCCCTCTCTAACTTACATTCAAATATTCATTCTTACTTGATTAATATTTGCCACTATTATTTTTATGCAGACCACATGAAACTCCGCCCTCCACATCAGAGCACCTAATTCATCAGCAAGGCTCACAAGCTGATGGTATCACAGTGCCACTGGGGAAAGTAAAACATGCTAATGCTAAGTTCAGAAATTAAGAGGGGTATAAATAATTCATTTTTACACTGAAAGCCACAGAGATGTCTCAAGCGAAGTTCAGTATAGAGACCAAAGCCTAGAGATGAAGAGCTGCCACGCGCTACAACACGAACTCAGAAGACAAGTGAAGAAAGCTGAACACAAAGGGACAGATGTTGTATGATCTCACTAAAGATATAATTGTTAGTGAAATAACTATTAATGGCATATTGAGAAGAAGCAAATTCCTCTGGAGACAAACACAGAGAAAGAAATGGAGAAGTGAAGCTGAATGGTTTCAACCTTTGTTCAGGGTGATGAAAACGTTTTACAGTGATTAGCCCAGTGTTGTGGCTGGTTCGTGCCTGCTCTGCAGCCCAGAGCGACTTTGAGCTTGTGGTCCTCCTGTCTCAACCTCTGGAGTAGCTGGGATTACAAACCTATTCCACCAGGAGTGGCCTGCATGTGCCTACAATACCAATACTTAAGAGGCAAAGGCAGGTGGATCTTGAGTTCAGGCCAGCCTTGGCTATATGGCCAGACCATGTCTCAAAACAAAAATAAAAACAGATAGTAGTGATCCTTGTACAGTGCTGTGAATATAATCAAGGCTGCTGTCTTGTACAATTAAAATGGTGAAATGGAAATGATACAATACACTACATTACAACTCACATAAGAACTGGTAAGACGGTTCAGCAGGAAAGCCACAGGTTGTCAACCCTGGTGAGCTGAGTTCAATAGCTAGGACCCACAGGGTGAAAGGACAGGACTAGTCCCCAAAAGTTGTCCTCTGATCTCCACACAGACACATGAAGATGCACACGTACACCATGGGATGCACACACAGGCACACATGGTTGTAAGCACACATGTGCAAACTTATACACATAGACTAAAAAAACAATAAAATTTCATGTCATTGAGGTGAGAACTTTATATATTTTCATTTATTTTATTTTTATGTGTATAGGTGGTTTGCCTGTATGTTTGACTGTACAGGACCTGCAAAACCTGTTGCCTGCAAACACCAGACGAGGACCTCATATCCTATGGAACTGGAGCTCCAGATGGTTGTAAGCCACCGTGTGGATGCTGGGAATCAAACCTGGGTCCTTTGGAAGAGCAGCCAGTGCTCCCAACTGCTGAGCCATCTCTCCAGCCTGATACATTTTTTTCAATGCCTCAAATAAGCAACTGTGGTTTCACAGCCATGGGCTAACCCACAAAGCTATTCTACAGCAGACATTCTACCTAGGAGAAAGTCCCGATGGTTACTTACTCAGGGTTGACCAGATGTTCAAGACCTGCAAGGTAGGTAACCATACATGGATGGGAAAGTGAGCAGCATTGGAGAAAGTGTCTGTTGGAAGGCGCCGGATGGCTGGAGGGGAACGCTAAGGTGAACTCTTCCAAGTTGAACATCTTTCAATGATTAAGAGGGAAAGAAGTGGGATGGCAGAGGGGCTCTGCTGAAGATGCACAGGGAGAGGAGCACAGCTCACCCTGAGATGCTGTGTTGCTCTGAAAAGCCCTCCAGTTGCCCATTCCTTTAACCTTTACAGACTCACTTCCTCCATGAGGAGACAGGCAGCACAGACCATTGATGGATCAATTCAGAGTTTCCCACATAGAGGCCAGTCTGTGTGCCAACAGGGACTTACAGAAATGTTACCCCAGACTTTTTCCTGGCACAGATGGACTCAGCAGACCAGAGACCACGGGAGCCATGAGACTGAAACAGAAAGGGTATGAGTAGCTGGCAATGAACAAAACTGACTGGATGCCTGCAGCTACTTCTCTCCTAAAGAATGGGTGAGAGGGTGTAGCTTGATGTTAATTTGACAGATGCTAGAGTCATCTGAGAGGAGGGAGCCTCAATGGAGAAAATGCCTCCATAAGATAGGGCTGTAGGCAAGCCTGTGAGGCATCTTCTTAATTAGTTATTAACAGGGGAGGGCCTGTACCACTGTGGGTGGTGGTCCTGGGTTCTATAAGAAAGCAGGCTGAGGAAGCCAAGGGGAGTAAGCCAGTAAGCCGCTCCATGGTCTCTGCATCAGCTCCTGCTCCAGGTTCCTGCCCTATTTTGAGTCACTGTCCTGACTTCCTTCAGTGATATGGAAGTGTAAGCAAATAAACCCCTCCCACCCCAAGTGGCTTTATCACAGCAACAGAAGCCCTAAGACAGAGAAAAATAAGCATAAACAAAATAACTAAAACCATAAGGAGAGGTTATAAAAATCTAATTCTAGAAAATGCCTTGACTAGAAAGAGACCTATTTCAAAGAGTCTCTTTCTGGTAAGGATTCATGGTGTCCTAAGACTCTGAAAGAAAAGAACATAAGGATGGAGGCAGGCCTTGAGGAGATGCTAGAGACCTACTGAAGGAACAATGACTGCCCAGATCCTAAAGGCCTGCCTGACTCCAAGCACCTGGGAAGC
Source organism: Rhabdomys pumilio (assembly GCA_030674055.1). Taxonomy (NCBI): domain Eukaryota; kingdom Metazoa; phylum Chordata; class Mammalia; order Rodentia; family Muridae; genus Rhabdomys; species Rhabdomys pumilio. The sequence goes on from JANHMN010000015.1 coordinate 65,877,974, forward strand.
AACCCCTCTGACTTCTCTTCACCCCAGGAATGTAGTCAGAGAGCATCAGAGAGCACCAGGCACGTTGAGCATAAGAGCACAGAACCATACTCAAAACTGGAGAGAGAGGCTGTATGATAAAATCCACCACTGGACAGGAGAGTCGGGCTTAAAATCTCAAGGAAAAGGACAGGAAGCCAGAACTTCCCCAAACCAATCACTGTAGGCCTACAGAATGTGACTGCATGACTCCTGAGTAATGAAATGTGGATACTCTGAATTTAGGTGAGTTAAGCATAAACTCACTTCAAATGTTTTAAAGTTTAATAGAAGCCAGGCATAGTGGTGCATGCCGGAGGCAGAGGGCAGAGGGCAGAGGGCAGAGGGCAGAGGGCAGAGGGCAG
>JANHMN010000015.1:65878366-65932961 GCA_030674055.1 Rhabdomys pumilio
AGAGGGCAGAGGGCAGAGGGCAGAGGGCAGAGGGCAGAGGGCAGAGGCAGGTAAATCCCTTATGAGTTCTAGGCCAGCCAGGAGTACATAGTGAGACCCTGTCTAAAGAAAGTAAAATTAAATAAGTCAAGCCTGGTGGTATATGACTGTGATCCCAATACCTAGGGGCCAAGGCAAGAAGACTGTAAATTCATGGACAAGCTATACTGCAGACTGAGTTCAAGGCCAGTCAGAGCAAAATGTGATCCTATACCCAAAAAGAAGAAAATGCAAAATGTGTCAGTAACTATTATACTAATTATATGTTGAGGCAATCTTTTTGACATCGGTTCTTATGTTTAAAATATAAAAATGTATTTAACCTGGTTATTTTTATTTTGTTACTCTGCCCCCAAAACAAACAAACAAAGAAAAATAGTTACATGGACAAAGAACAAGAGAATAACAGAGAACAAGGTAGCATATTCCTGTAATCCCATCATTTGGAGGTAAAGGGAGAGAGAGCAAGGAATTCAAGATCAGACGGGACTACATGAGACCATTTCAAGCAAAGATGGCAGACACTAGCCAAGTTCATCAAAGACAGAACAAAAACAGAAGTGAAAACATCCCTGGGTTATGGATGAGCTGAAAGCACCTGACTGAACTGAAAGATGGGGTCGGATGTACACCCAGGGTCAGAAAAAGACACACAGAGAAAACCGCCTTGATCTGAGATAACATTAACTGGGGAAGAGTCTCCAGGTTGATAAAATATTACAGGAAAGAAAAGAAAAAGAGGTTACCCAAAAATAAAACACAGATGTAAAGCACATATAAAATTATTTTCAAGGGAACTGGAGACAGCTCAGCAGGTTAAGAGCACGGCTGCTCTTGCAGAAGGCCTGGTTCAGTTCCTGACACCTAAATGGCAGCTCAGTAACTCCAGTTCCAGGGGATGTGGTACCCTCTCCTGGCCTATGCGGGAACTGCATCCAAGTGATGCACAGCCATACATGCAGGCAAAACACACACACACACACACACACACACACACACACACACACACACTTCTTAGAAATTATATGCTAATTCAGCCAGCATAACTAAATTGTTATATTGCACAAATTAATCTTCTGGTTTAATTAAACTGATAATTTTTTATTAAATAAACTAATCCAGAAAAAAAACTGATCAGCAAAATCTGATTAAAAGGTATGCAAGTAGCCAGGCAGTGGTGGCACATGGCTTTAATCCCAGCACTTGGGAGGCAGAGGCAACTGGATTTCTGGTTTATGGAGTCAGTTCCAGGATGGCCAGGGATACACAGAGAAAACCTGCCTCAAAAAAAGGAGGAGGAGTGGGAAAGGAAGGGGAAGAGAAGGGGAGAGGGAAGAGGAGAAAGAAGAAAAGAAAGAAAGGGGGGAAGAAAGATTGAGAGAAATTGAAAGAGGAGAGAGAGAGAAAGAGAGAGAGAGAGAGAGAGAGAGAGAGAGAGAGAGAGAGAGAGAACAAGTAAGTTAACACTTTGGCCTAACCCATCCCAGAAGATGCCATTTATGGGTTTCTGTTACATAAATTATCTTTAGTTTGGCCACAATCTGTCAAGCAACCAAATTCAACCTCAGAATCTTAGCTTCACTTAGTCCCACTTTACCTACAAAGGACTCTACTTTATCATAAAATGAGCCATTAAAACACTGGAACATTTCCTTCCTTATAGCATCTGATGAAATCCAAATCTTAAACTCATGTCTCTGGCTATATTCCAGGAGAGAACTCACAGTCTGGCAGCCCAACATACATACATTTTTTTTTTAACCTCAGTAGATAAATGCAGATGAGGCACGACAGTGAAAACTGAAGTTACATTAACTCGACGGGACCACTGCACACACAGGAAAGGCCTGCCTCTGCGGCTCTGTCCCAGGGGACACCTCCCTCTACTGCTGGCATGTGTGCAGTGGCGCTATCAGTTACGTGTGCCTGACTGACTGACTGACTGACACACGTTCTAATTACATCCATTCTTTTCTGTTAATTACTCTAGAGGACAATTACATATTTAACTTGGCTATCTTTTTAAAAAATTATGTTGCTTTAGTGGAAGTGTTTCAGATACTTATGCCACCGCACATCAATTAGAAAGTTAATCATTCTGCTTGTTCTCAAAAAAAGATTCCACGGGAAGTAAGCAGGTGGGAGTGTTTGGCTCCTTCTGAAAAGTTAATTAGAGTGTACCATCGGCAGAGCGATCATTCTAGAAATAAGTAGATCACAAACCCAAATCATGTAATCCACATGCTGTCCTGACAAAGGGTGAGGCTCCGATAATCAGTTTATTCATATTCACTTTCAAAGAAGGCTTTCAGTTCACTGCGTCACTTGTAGCTTCAGCATGAGGCAAGGCAACTTTTCTTCAAATATTTCCAAGGGCCAGAAGGCAAACGAAATCATAATCTGTGACTAAGAAAGCTCAAAACTAACTCCGACACCTTACAAATTAAACTGTAAATGAGAAGAGTCTTAGACAACAGAATGCAAGGTGTTAGCAGTCTGTGAGTAAACTGTACACTGGAGACTCTATTGCCCTCAACACAGATTAATTACCAGCATGCTACAGTTAGGTGCTCGGCTCTGTCTGAAAAATGTAACCTCATAATGGCAGTGTGTGTGCAGAGGTGTCATTGGTGGCGCATGGCACTGGAGGCGACTTGCAGACCACACTCTGACATCCTGAGTAGCAATGGCTTTCCTGTTACTCATTTCATTCTTCTACTCATGGCTATAATCCTATTAGGATGTCTTAAAATAGCGATTCTGATTTTCCAAACAGTTCTTCTCTCATGATAACTTAGCCTCCACCGCATTTTAAATGAGATAAAGTAAATGACATAGACCATGCAAGATCTGTCAGAAAGCAGACATTTAATAACCACTGATGGGCTCCGGACTCAATCCAAGTCCTTTAAACATCAAAACATTGAGAATTCAAAGGTTCGCCTCCAACATCCAATTCCATCAGCACTGTAGTGGGAGCCTAAGGGCAGACAGGACACGAGGATCCAGACAGGGGAAAGGAAGAGTGCCGGCTCCCCTGCAGGACTGCAGAGGAGACTCCAGGGTGATGTAAAAGATCCCAGCTCTGCCATCTTTCATGTGCTCCCTGCTCAGTCTGCTGATCAGAAAGGAGGACACTTGATTCCCCTGTACCTCCCAGCACCCCCCTGCTCTGCAGGCAGCCGGGCCTTTTACAATAACCTCGCCTGTGATCCTTCATCATAACATTCAGCATTTAAAAAAAAACATTCTATAATCAATCTTTCCTTGGTACGTTTCCAGTGTTCAGATTGCCCACAAATTTATTTGCTAATGTGATAACAAACCGCCAAGACAAAAGAGAAAATCTAACTCTAGTTTTTGGGCCCAAACATGATTCTCTCTACCCAGGTCAATGTGATAATCTTCATGTGCATTTGTGATTATCTGCAAACATTCCCATGCAGGAACATTTGCAAAGATGTCACAAATGTCACCCCTGAGGCGCAAGCCTTTGGAAGATTGGTTCCTGGGGTGGTACTATCTGGAAATAGCAGAACCTTGAAGAAGTGAGGCATAGGACCAGAACATGCTCTGCAAGTCTCCAGCTGCGAAGTGAGCAGTTTTACTCAGTATCTGCTCCCATCCAGACATGTTGTCACCATAGGCCCAAGGTAACAGAGGCGACCCATCACAGTACAGACCTTCCTTCTAAGGCTGTAAGCCAACAGAAACCTTTCTCTTATAAGCTGCAGAGCTCAGGTACTTCCTTTAGGCACAAGGTCTCTGACTCAGCATCTTTTTTTTTACAAACAGGATCCCCAAGCCTCGAAAAATTACTTTTATGAATAAAACTATGGGACAGCAGAGCCTGATGACACAGGTCTGAATTCTCAGTGGCTCTGATGCAGGCTGAAGCATCAGTTCAAAGTTCAGGGCCAGCCTGAGCAACATAATAAGACACTATCAGAATAATAAACGAAAAGAGGACTGGATAGCTAGGTACTGCTAAAGTAATCAACTGGATCGTGCAGAAGTCCAGTCCAATCCCCAGTGCTGTAAAAATAATATTAAATGGGAATAAGGGTGGAGGGGGATTAAAAGGGAGAATAAATGAGAGAAATGTATAATGGCATACATGCCCGCACTGCCCCACGTTTGGGGGCCAAAATGTCTGGCTCTGTCAATGTTGGAACCCACAGTGCCAAAAGCCTTAGGGGCTAAATTGTTCTGGCTCGTACTGCCCCAAGCTGCTCTGGTTCATGGGTCCGGGTTCAGCAAGAGAGAGAGTGAGGACGGACACGAAGAACGGAGACCAGACAGAGTGTGATTCAATCCCATTTATTCTTCAGTCTCTCTTCTTCTCTCCAAGTCCCAATTCTTGAGTTCCTAGTCCCTAGTGCCTCCAAGTTCCAAGTTTCCAGTTCCAAGTTCTAGTCTCGAGTCTCATCCAAGTACAAGTGTCTAATCCTAGTTGCCTGTCTGAGTCTCAAGTGTCTACTGTCTAATTCTCTGTTCTGTCTGCCTCTCGACTTTTATATGTCTCACTTCTAAGCCACACCTTTAAGTCTTATCTCTAAATCACACCTCTAAGTCTCACACACCCAAGGGAAGATCCTGGGTATCTAAAACAAGATGTTATCAGAGTGTGCTCAGCTGTTGTAGGCTATTGTAATCAAGTCTCTTGTCAGGGTATATGGCTCAAGATGGCTGCAAGGATGATAGCCGCCTTCTGTCGGCTCCCCCCACACACGCACACATACATACATACATATACATACATACATACATACATACATACATACATACATACATGTGTGTAAAAATGCCATAATAAAACTCATTACTTTGTATGCTAATTCTTTTTTAAAATTAATTTAAATGATGGTAGAAAGAATAACAACTGCCAAGGGGACGAGAAAGCAGATCAGCAGTTGTAAATGAGGGTCTTCTGTTAGCTCTTCAACGTTTCCTTGGCTACAGGCCCATGCTAAGTTCAGAGGCATTCTGAGTCCCTCTAATACTAGATAAGGCACACTGAGGACGGAGAGCCACAACTCAAGTGAGGAAAACCAGCAGAAACTGGGGAATGCCAGCCAGTCTGCCCTGGGAATGCAGGGGAAGAGAGCTGTGGGTTGGGAAGGATCTAAATGACAGAATTCTTTATGCAAACCATGAGCAGATGGAGAAAACATAGTTGTCGAAACTGCTTGAACTGCAGCACCCACAGGGCACTGATTCCCATCAAGATTCTCCTTTTCTTCATTCTCTTTTTTTCCTGCACTCTCTGAAGAACAGAAAATTGGTGACAGGCAACTAAATCCCTGAGTCTGGGCACCATGGGGCTTAGCCTGGTGCCTGCGGCACGGGTGCTGCTTGACATCTTGAATCGATAAAGAAAGTAAGGCTTAGAAGTAATAGTAAACTTTCTTTTTAAAGTCTTTAAAACTAGATGTTAGTAAATAATACTTATGTATTCGAATATCTTTTATGCACCCGAAAAGGAAAAGTCTAAATATTTTAGGTCAAAATCTAGGCATGAAACACTCTAAGAATGCTATACAAAAGAGTGAGGTCAAAAAGTAATTCCATCTTGTAATATACACAGAAGTTACTCCAGCAACCTGAGGCAGGGGCTTTGTCTTTTACAGACCATTGCAGGCTGCAATGTTTTCAGTCTAAATTTGTCTCCTCTAAATTTCATTTTTAAATCATTTTAAATATATATAAAAGTTGTAATAGAAAAAGGAATTCTTTGGCCAGTTTTCCCTAACACCATCTTAACCCTAATCAAAACCAAGAAACAACATTAATGCAATTTCACCCACTGGAGGCTTTACTCAGATTTCATCCAAATTAACTGTTTCAGTAACATCAGTTTTTTTTCCCCAAGGTTCAATGATGTATTTCCATTTCCTTAGCCTCATCCGGTCTGTGACAATCCCAAAGTCTTTACCTGTCTTTTAAAGTGCACATGTGGAGGTCACAGGACAACTTTCAAGACTCAGTTCCTGTAATCTGTCTTCTTGGGACAAGGTCTCCCCTAGTCTCTGAACATCACATGCCGGGCTAACTGGCCCATGAGCTTCTGCCAATTCTTCTGTCTTCTCTTCCCATCTCACTAAAGGATGCTGGGCTCACACATGCACAGCCCCACTTTCAGCATTTCATGTGAGTTCTGGGGATCAAATCCAGGTCATCTGGCTTAACCAACATGAACTTTTACTCCCCAAGCCACCTTCCAGGTTCTACCATACAATGCTTCTGAAGAGTAATAGTGAGTTATTTGGGGCAGACGTGATGTTTTCTCAGCATCAGAATATGAAGTTGTACACCTAGGCAGCAACACCACAAAGCGATGTGCTCTGCTCTTGGTTAAGACATCTGCCAGCTCTCTTCTCTGCAATGTTAGTATCCTGGGAGAAAGATGTTGAAATTCTGCAAATCCCTGTTTTCTCTCAGCACTGAACTGCACTGTAATGATTAGCTGGTACCTTAACTGCGATTTATTATTCCCCAAACTCTTCTGTACTTATTAGCTGAAACTTTTCTGGATGCTGCCCTACATAAACCATTCAATTATCTATTTCTCCTTAATTTTAAAAAACCATTTATTTGTTTATGTGCATGGTGTTTGGTCGGTTTCCCTGACGTCAATATCTTAATCATAATCAAGCAGAAGCAACGCTGTGCACTGGGTCTGTTTGTCTTCTCCAGGGTGATCTTCTTCAGTAACCAAGTCTTCCACTCACACTCTGGTTAAACTCACTGATGCTGTGTATCAGCTCTGAGGCTGTGTGTCATCAGCTCTGAGGCTGTGTGTCAGCTCTTGGATGCTCTCCCCACTTGAGAGGATTTAGTTTGTTTCTGCTCTTTCTCCTTTTCATTTTTAATCAGTTTTACTAACTTGATTTCAAGTTCATTAGGCCTGTCCTGGGCTTTGCTCCTGTGTTCTGTATTCCTTATAGGTCTTAGCATTCTGCTGAAATTGTCCGTCTCCTTAAGCCGCTTTCCTCCCTGGTTAACATTTTCAATGCAGTACTCACAGTAACTACATTTTATTATCTCTAATCCCCGTTGATTGCGTTGTCTCTAGAGACATGAGCCATCACATGTCTTCTATTCTGTCCAAAATTTGGCATCTTGCAAAGGAAATTAGATTTGAGGTAATGGTTTTTAATGCCTAGAAATGGATACTCCCGCCTTTGGTTGGGATTGAGCAGGCTGCTGGTTTGGTATGAAGTTTAGTACAGTCAATACACACAATCATTGATTGTTCTGGGGTGAGCTGCCTTAAGAAAGAGTGAGGATGTGTTTGTGGTGGCTTTTCTCAGCACCTGCTGCACTTAGTGCAGTCTAAGGAATCTTCCCACCTCTAAACAGCACAGGCCTGACACACAGGACTCGCTGCTCTGGAAATGGTGATGTCCTGATTGAGCATCAGTTCTAGACAGTCACTCTCTCCCTTGGGACCAGGGATGTGCCTTCTCTACACTTCTGTCCGTCCCCAGAGTAGCTCTGGGCTCCCATCCTCCCTTCGGGATATGTTTGCCTTTATCCCCCTCTTGCAGGCTCGTGGGTTTGTACATGTACACTAAAGGAAAGAGTGATTCTTGATTTTTCCTTAATGGGGATGGAACTCACAATGCCCTATTCATGTTAGGTACAAGCTCCACCTGACCCCTGAGCCACTCCACCATCTTCTCATCTACCTCCTTTCAGTAGAGGACAAGATACAAAAGAGGAGTCTTGGTCAGGTTCCTTGTCACATCTGCAGCAGCTGTTTCCCTTCCCTATGTACCACCAAAGGAACTGCCTGCTTGGGGATCATCTGGGAATTAATGGAGAAAAGACCTATGTTTAGGCGTTGACTACCCACTACCGCCTCCAGGGGCTCCATGCCCCGATGAAAGCCCACAGTCAGCAGCTATTCCAAATTCCATTACCATCAGAATTCTGAGCAGGGTCTTCCTGTGGTAAGCAAGCCTGGGTAAGCAAGTTCTCTCATCCGTCCTTGCAGACCTGTGTCCTCTTAAGTCTCTGGCTCCCTGGCTGCCCTGTAATCTCTGCTCTCTGGAGCTCAAAAACAGTAATGCACGGTAAGTTGGTAAGTTGTCCGTTTTTTGTTGCCATGTGTTAAGGTCAGAGGTTATGCTTTTTTTGTATCAGAATTCGGTCTCTACTAGTGCCTGAATTTGTTTATTAAAAGGCGAGCCTCATTAGAAAGTCAACTTAGGACCATTCCGAATTAAAATATTCTAACATAATTTTGAATCTTCAAACCTAATGAGAGAATATGGGTTGTTATTATTTGTGATTTATTTTTCTGGCTGTTGATAAATCATCAAGAAAGGCCTCATTACTCCTCTAACAATAAATTCAAAACCAAATTGCAGTAATGCATTTAAACATAAACTATACTAAGAACTCAGCCTAATTAAAAACATGTAGCAGCCGAGAATGATTTCTTTTAAGAGCACTGGCTTCATGTTTGCCAGAGTGCTCTCAGAGCATCAGTTCATGGTCCCCAGAATTTTGCTTTACAAAATATTTTCTCAAATCTCTTGGGAGATTACTTTACAGGGTTAAAAACTGTCTTAAGATCAAAGATCAAATAGCTAGGGGAGAAAAAAAAAAGATCCTGTAATTCTCTATAGCTGCCCATTGATCTTTCCCATCTGCTGTGCAAGAGAGGAGGTGTGTCTTAAGTTTGAAATCAGAAAACCTTTTTTAACTAGAAATGTCAGTGAACTGGCAAATGTTCAGAGGGAATTCTTCTGTAAGAGATTCAACTCCTTTTTGCCAAAATATAAATGATGTCAACAAAAGAAAAATAAAATCTAGTTAGTAGAGTACTGTCTTCTATTTCTATCTTTCTTCTGCAAATACATCGCAGGATCAGATTTCTATATGAAACCCCACGTAGTAAATAAGTTTTCAACCATCAAGACATTATGAGCACAAGCTTTCGAGTGACTGATGAGAGACAGCTGGCGTAAGACTCCAAGAGGGGCAGTTAATTCAGCTCAGCCTCCCAGTAGATACCCTCAGCATCCTGGCCTCTCCCTCACATAAAAGCCCAAAAACACAGTCCTGCCCACAGCTGAACCTTGGAAACAACTGAGGAAATCCCCCACGAGGCAAATGAGGTGGCAGCTTTTTTGGAACAGAGTAAATGTTTTTGTCTCTTTAAACAAATGCACACCAACAATTATGGCCACTGGTGACCCTCTGTGAATTCTGGAATTCGGTCTTTTTCCTTTCCCTAATGTGCTGCTGGCATCTCTCCCTTCTCACAATTACTGAGTCATACAGCTAATTACATGAATGCTGTGGTATGTAAATGAAGCTTTAATAAAGTTGTATAAGAAAAAAGACAATCCAGCAAGATGGATAAACACACAGGCTGCCGAGCCTGACAACCTGAGTTCAATCCCCACAAACACACGTGGTAGAAGCAGCAATCAATACCCACAAACTGTCCTCTGACCTCCACATGTGTGCTGTGATGCAGATAGACAGACAGACAGACAGTCGCCAAATCTATTACTGCTGAATTAATGAGTAAATTCCATGAAAATTCACACTCTCCTTCCTAATACAGAAGTGAATAATATACAGATTTGGTCTTTGTATGCACGTGACAAAGAATCCATTTGAATCCCTAGTCTAATCTTCATATGAAAATTCAGTCAAAATAACACATCCAAGACCTAAATGTAACGTTAAACCGACAACTCTTAGAAGGAAATTCAGTACAAATCTTCACAACCATGGGTTAAATAGTAATTTTGGATGTTTGGGTTTTTTTTTTTTTTCCACTTTTGTTTTTGAGAAAAGGACTCACTACATAGCCAGAGCTGGCCTAGAACTTGTGACCCTCTGTGTGCCTCCAGATGCTTGGATTACAGGCAAACATCACCACTCCTGAAAATACTTCTCCTTAAATTTAATACCAAGAATACAAATAATATATATTTTTAAAGATAAAACCAATCATCAAATGTAAATGTTTCTGAATCGAAGTGCACATTAATGAGAAAGCAAGCTGGGCATGGTGGTGCCCACTCCTGGAATCCTAGCCACTTAGAGACTGAGGCAGGAAAACCACTTGAGCCTAAGAGCCTGAAACCAGCCCAGCAAGCCCAGCAGTGGATGTGATTTGGGCAAGGCCCAGCGAGGCAAGGCTCTGAGTTTAAATCCCTAGCAACCCCAAAACAAAAAAGAAAAAGGAAAGAAGGAAAACGATAAAAGCCACATGTGGCTCAGCAGGGAAATGCACTTGCCTCCGAGGCTAAGGATCTGAGTTCAATCCCTGGGACCACCAGATGGTGGGAGGAGCGAGCTGAGCGCTGTAAGGTGTCATGTTGCATTTGTGTATACACACAATAAACGACATAAAACTTTTAGAAAGATGCTCAATAGTTTCTGTCACTAGGAAAAACATAAATCAAATTCAGAATGAGATGCCATTTCAATCCTAACTAGGATGGCTACAATCATCATGGACCTGAGTGTTGGTAAGAACTTGGAGAGACTGGAACCTGATACTGATGAGGTGACATGTGTAGTTACTGTAGGAAACAGCTGGGCGCCTACTCAATAGGACACTGCAGTTCCACTCCTAGCTGCATAGTTAAGAGAAATAAAAACACATCTACAAAAAACTTAGCTCCTGGGAACATAATTCCTACTAGACAGAGATGGGATATTCAAATGTCCATCAACTGAGAAATGGATGGCAGAGTGTAGTGCCCAGGCAATGACACAGCACCCAGACATGGCAGAGTGTAGTGCCCAGGCAATGACACAGCACCCAGACATGGCAGAGTGTAGTGCCCAGGCAATGACACAGCATCCAGACAGAAGAGGGAGGAAGTGAACACAGACTACAACAGCGACCAATCTGGAAATTACTGTTCTAGGTAAAAGAGCCAAGATGGGCTTGGGGCGCATGCCTGCAGTGAGAGGTAGAGGTGGGAGGGCCTTGAGTTCAAGGCCAGCCTGGGCTACATTGCAAGTTCTAGACCAACTTGGGTGACATTAGGAAGAATCTGGAAAAGGATAAAAGGAAGGGAGGGCAGGAGGAAGGGAAGGAAGGAAGGACAGAAGGAGGGGAGAAGGGAGGGTGAGAGGAAGGGAAGGAAGGAGGGATGGAGGAAAGGAGGGAATAATCAAGAGATAGGAAACAGCTTTGTAATTTTCAAAGCACAAGGAAAGAAAACTGGAGAGGTACAGGATTCTCTAGAGCAGTGGTTCTCAACCTTCCTCATGCTGGGACCCTTAAATACCATTTCTCATGCTGTGGTGACCCCAGCCATAAATTATTTTGTTGCTACTTCACAACTATAGTTTTTCTAGCTGTTATGAATCATAATGTAGACATCTGTGTTTTCTGATTGTCTTGGGCGACTCCCTTTTAAAGGGTCACAACCTACAAGTTGAGAACCACCACTCTGAGGCATGACGGAGAAGGCCCAGAGTTGCTAGTGCAACTTCTCCAATTACATAAATTTTATCAAAACCTTTTTCTTACTGTGGAAAAAAAAACTGATAGAGTAGCCAGGATCACAGTAAGCATGGAACACGTGAGAGAAGACGAGGTGTGAGTGGAGAGCGTCCTAGTGGCCTGTGAGCTCAGCAGCAGAGGCCAGCCTGCATCAGGACATCCATGGCTGCTGAGGAAAGAGCATCTGCATCAGTCCCGCACGGTGCCACAGAGGCAGGCCCCTCAGTTACCAACTGCTGACTGCTGACCTCTGCCTCAGATTACAGGAGTCACACAGCAGCTGCAGCCCATTAGTGTGTTGTAAAATCAATTTAAAGGGGGATTAGCAGCCTTTCTTATTAAGTAAACTGAACAAGGGAATAAAGATGAGTGTAGTAAAAATCTATATGGGATGCAGGTAACAAGGTATTATTTACTGGTTTCAATTTAAAAAGTGGATCAGTTTATATGGAGAACAGATACAAAGTGTACTGTGAATTCTAGTACCAAACTTACGTGAGGAAAAAAGACATTAACATTATAAAAGTATAAATCTATTAAATTCTTCAGTAAGAAAAACGAAGCATAAGCATTAGAAAGCTGGCTCAATGGGTGATTGCTGTGCATGCATGGGGACCTGAGTTCCATCCCCTCACCCCCAAACACACACACATAAAAGCTGGGCATGGTACCTGTGACCCCAGCGCTGGATAACAGAGGCAGGCATGTGCCAGCCAGTCTCTCAGAAACAGTGAGGTCCATGTTCAGTGAGACATGTTGTATCAAAATACAGGTAGTAATGACAGGCAGGTGGACAGGCACATGCACACAGACAAAGGGAAAGAAATTTTACATATTTACAAGCCCTCTTCTAGTCAAGAATTACATGATGCTATGTGACATGCCTATAAACTACCCAGAAAAATACAAATTAATTGTTATTTTTCTATTGATTTCTCTTCTTGGAGTGAACTGTCTAAGAAAGAAACAAAATATCTAGGACCCAGAGAAGTGGCTCAGGAGCTAATAGCACTTGCTGCATGAGATGTTTTGTTTATGCTCGGCCCAAGGAGTGGCACTATTAGAAGGTGTGGCCCTGTTCGAGTAAGTATGGCCTTTTGGAGTAGGCGTGGCACTGTGGATATAGGCTTTAAGACCCTCACCCTAGCTGCCTGGAAGATAGTATTCTGCTAGCAGCCTTCAGATAAAGATGTAGAACTCTCAGCTCCTCCTGCACCATGACTGCCTGGATGCTGCCATGTTCCCACCTTGGTGATAACGGATTGAACCACTGAACCTGTAAGCCAATCCCCAATTAAATATGGTGATTATAAGAGTTGCCTTGGTCATGGTGTCTGGTCACAAACACTAAAACCCTAACTAAGAAGAAGTTGGTACCAGGGACTAGGGTATTGCTGTTATAGGCCTGACAATGCTTTTGTTTGGAAGAATGTGGATGTTGGTGAAAGATATAAAAAACTTATGAAAAATATAGAAAATTTTTATGACCTCTAGACCTGAGCAAAAGAATACAGGTTTACTAGGAAGTGGAGCTGAATATAAGATTTCTTTCCTGTGGTTCTTTCCTATATAAACCCTCCACTCCCAGCCTATAGGTCGACACTCCTCTGCCCCTGCATGGGTCACAAGTCTCAGCCTCAGTCCACTGACCCCGAAATATACCTCTTGCTATTGCATCAAGAATGGTGTCTTGTGACTTATTGGGTGGCCGAAAATTCCTGAGGCTTGAGGGAGGTCCTCCCTTTGTGTGTGTGTGTGGGGGTCTTACATTGGGACGTTGGATTTGGAAAGCAATGGAACACTTTAAATGGGGCTTAATGGGCTATCCTAGTAGGAATATGGAAGACTTTGTAACTGAGAGTGATTCTGTAAGGCCTGCCAGAAAGGGAGGAACTCCCTCCCTGTTCTCAGGAATTCACGGCCACCCCAATAACTGCAAGACACCGAACTTGATGCAATTAACAAGAGGTATGTTTAATTCAACGCGTTGAGGTCGCACTTCTAGCCTGTCCTACGCAGAGGCAAGCAATGAAGTATGACCCACCCTTAGAGAAGAGGTGGATCTTTTAAAGGGAAAAACCGAAACCCAGGGGAGATGAGGGGGTGAATCATGATTAAGTATCTATAGAAAGTACCTGTCCAGTGTTCAGCTTCCATGACAGGTTCAAGAAACGATCAGGGGGGAAATATCTCATACAAGCCTTTCTTCTCTTAAGAATCAAACCCTATTCAATTTATCTTGTGGTTAGTTCAGTTCCTGGTATCTAGGGTGCATGGGCACATTGACCTGAACTCCCAGCTCTGAACTCCTATCTTATCTATTTTGTCTTGTGGATAGCTAGTTTCCTAGGACCCAGAGCGCAGAACAAGTTGATCTGCACTCTTGACTCCATCTGTGGAAGGTTTAAAAATTTTTAACTCTTTCAATTCAAATTGTGCGGACCTGGCCCAAGAGGTTTCAGTGGAGAATTTCAATATGTGGCCTAGGGACTGTTTTTGCATTATTTTGGTGAAGAATGTGGCTACTTCTTGCCCTTGTCTGAAGAGTCTGCCTGAGGCTAAGATGAAGAGACTCAGATTAATTGCATTGACAAGCAAAGTCTCAGAAACACCCACCACAGACTTTGTTCTCTGCTTAAGTCTCATGAAGAGCATTTTAAACAAGCACAGCAAGCTGAGAAAGGAAAAATATAAAATATATGGTTTGAATTTTAATGGGAAGTGAAATGGAGCTGGATCTTGTGTTCAAGGATATTAAATTGAATTAAGGGAGTAGTGACGTTGGGGTAAGATCCCACCCAGGCAAATTTAGGTCCAGGCATGGTAGTACAAGCCTTTAATTCCAGGAGGCAAAGACAAGCAGAACCTGCTTGTCAATCAGGTTCAAGGCCAGCCTAGATCAGAGCAAGTTCTAGGTAAAGAAAAACTTAAATTCAGCCTTGGTGGACCACACCTTCAATCCTAGTGCTTAGGAGAAACAGATACAGATCTCTGTGTTCAAAGTCAGTCTACAGAGCAAGATCCAGGACAGCCAAGCTCAGGCAGTGAAGAATTTGGAAAACAGAAAGCCAGTGTATAATGTACTACAACAAAGGGCCATGTTCCAGCCCCAGCAAGTAGCCTTGGCCACATGGCTCTGACTTTAGAGTCCAGAACACAAGGGACTACTGGGACAATTGATACTGGTTAGCTGGAGCTAAGAAATCAGTGGTGATTTAGAAGAGACCAGAATCACTGAGGTGAGATCTTCTGGGAAGTGTTTTCTGAGAGCACAAAGAAGCTGTGTTCCAGAGATAGCCAAGGTTGTACCTCGTGCTGCAGCTGTACTTAGTAACGTGCAAGAGTCACCCAGGCGGTACTAGTTTTGAAGGCATGAAGGGGTCATGAAGAGCAGCTGAGGCTTGGCACTGTGCAGCCTCAGTTGCAATTGATGGCCCTGGACTGAAGGGATCATATAAAGAAGCTGAGTCTTAGCACCATGAAGACAGTCTATGAGCGGCTATTGATGAAGCCTAGTTGCAGCAGAAGACCCCAGTGTATTGGAGATGGCAGTACCATGGGATGGTCACCAAGAATAGCAACAGCAGTGGAGTGGATCGACCTGAGCTTAGAAAGCTACAAAGGGCAGAGCTGGAGAAGTGATGCCAGCCCTTTGGAGGAGCCCAGAAGATCATGTGTGGATCCCAGACATTGATACAAGAAGCTGTAACATTGAAAATGCCTTGGAGACCCCAAGATGTTCAAGATGCCAGAGCCATGGGCTTTCTGCTGAGGAAAGGTGCTAACAGGTGTAGGAAGCCACGTAACCCGTGACAGCATCCGCTATTGGAACATAGCGCTTGCAAAACCGTGCATGCGCAGCGACTTGGGAACGCCTAATTTCCAACGTCATATCCGCCATTGAACTTCGCATGTACAGTGCAGGGGAACCTGGGAATTTGAGCAAGCAGCCAATCATAATTGTCCACCCCAAAGGGTATATAGGCGGGACAAGGTTCCTCTCTCGCTCTCTCTCCTTCATGCATGGGAAAATAAAACACGTGCTGCGATAGAATCCTGTGTGTTCGCGTGAGTTCCTGCGGGCAGGGATATCGCGCGGGTTACAAACAGGGAGTGGAACCAGCCCAGGAGAAAGAAGTTTGTTGTAGTCAACAAAGATGAAAAAAGAGTTGGAGATCTGAAGACTGCTTTGACATCAGACAAGGAGATGCAGAGTTTGGAGTTTGCCCAGCTGGTTTCCTGTCTTGCTTTGGGGATTACAGTAAAGTGATTGGATGAATCTCAGAAGAGACTTTGAACTTTGGACTTTTAACATTGTTGAGACTACTATAAACTATGGTGTTTAGGTTTGGCCCCTATAGACTCATATGTTTGAACAAGCCTATGGAGGGCTAGGGACTGTTATGTGATGGTTTGTATATGTTCTGCCCAGGGACTGGCACTATTAGAAGCTGTAGCCCTGTTCGAGTAGGTGTGGGCCTCAATACCCTCATCCTAGCAGCCTTTAGATGAAGATGTAGAGCTCTCAGCTCCTCCTGCACCATGCCTGCCTAGATGCTGCCATGTCCCCACCTTGGTGATAATGGACTGAACCTCTGAACCTGTAAGCAAGCCCCAATTAAAGGTCCTTATAAGAGTTGCCTTGGTCATGGTGTCTGCTCACAGCAGTAAAACCCTAACTTAGCTAAAAAACCACAAGCTGCAGGTACAGGGAGAGACTCTGCTCAAAAGACTAAGGTAGAAAGTAATAAAAGGATGCCCCATGCAACCTTCTGACGCCTGCACAACTGGATATCCCCTGCATACACAGGTACACACACTACACACTCCTACACCACACTCCCACACACATACACACATAAAAGAAAACAAAATGTCCAGAAACCAACCCATGGCTATGCTTTGGTTTCAACTTCAAGTTCCCGAACAGCTTTGGAAAGAGAAAACTAGCAAAGAAACAAACAAAACCAATTAGTCCTCAGCTGTTCTGCTAAGATCAAGTCTTATTTCTTTTTTGGAGACACAATCATTCCAAAAGGTTACATTTACTTGTTAAATGGAAATATAGCTCCCTGAGTTTTTCCTACTTAGTGTAAATAAAATAGATATTTGAAAGATTCATGAAAACAATTAGTAATTTCAAAATGTCCCAAAGGTAAATCTTCTTCCTCTATAGGACAAAAGGTATAAACCAGCCAGAAATCTGGTAGGTGGGGGCGTAGCTCCATGGCAGGACACTAGTCTAATATGCCTGGAGTCCTGGATTTGATCCCCAGAAAATCCCCCCCATCCCTGTGCCTGGGAGAAGCAGCATTTTGAAGTGTTCACTCTGTTTCCAGAGTGTGTTGCTGTTGTTGTTGTTGTTGCTCGCTTCTTTGTGACACTGTCTTGTACAGAGCTCGGGTTAGCTTAGACTCACAATCCCTGTGCCTCAGTGTCCAGAGGGTTGGGATCACAAGTGCACACCACTATTCCCAACTCCACTGTTTTTTATATTCAAGTCTAATAATAGAAGAAAATCAACACGTATATTTCCCAATTAGCCTAGTGTGTTTACCTCAACCTAAAATATTATTTACATTTTACCTCATATATTGAAGATATATTTATCAAGTGAGCACTCTGCAAAAATCATCTTTTACTTCAGAAACTGAAGAGGAATATTTTTGTAAAATGGTATCTCAAACTCGTTTAATATTTAAAGGTGGCAGTGCATTCATTAATACATAAGCAAGCTCCACAGTCCTTCTGTCACAGAAGGAATCCTGTGGGATGATGGGAATGCTCACTGTGCAGTCCCCATCAACCTGGAGTGTCAGCAATGTGCTCTTTTCACACACGCTAGCTAAACTACAGATTTTTAAAGGAACTTCAGGTTTACCAACAAATCTTTCAAATTTGAGCTTTGGACACTGTAGTTGTGTTGTGTCTGTTTGTGGGTTGGGCTTATTCCTAACTCTAAAATTTTAACTTTAGATATAAAAAAAAATCTTTGGATTCAAGTTTTTACCCAATGAATCATCTCCACAAATGCCACATGGGAAGATGATAAATCACAATATTTAGATACTTTACAATGGCACTGTCCAGGGGAGATTTCTAAAGATTCAAATGTCCTGGATCTGCCGTGATATAAAAATTACTCCATGCATTCTGACTGGAGAGTTGAGACAAGGGTGGTGTGATTCACGTACTTAACTTTGGGTTTAATATAAGTCAATTCAGATGTCAAGAGCTACATGAAACTGATGGTTGCCATGCTGCAAGTAACTCCTGATGGCCACCATTTTCTGCAGCCATCAGACTGCCCTCCCGACCATCAGTTGCAGAAGAGGCCACCTATACTCCTGAAGGAGCATGAGACACTGCTACTTTATATCTGACAATTTTCTTTGTGTTTCATTAGTATAAGAAGACTACAGTAAGTCTAAACCTTAAGACCAAAAAAAAAAAAAAAAAAAAATGTAAACCACAGGACACAAACAGCTCTCAGTAATTATAAACAGACAACAGCTTTTGAGGGAGGAAACCAAAGGCCAGTTAAGCCGGGCGGTGGTGGCGCATGTCTTTAATTCCAGCACTTGGGAGGCAGAGGCAGGCGGATTTCTGAGTTCGAGGCCAGCCTGGTCTACAGAGTGAGTTCCAGGACAGCCAAGGCTACACAGAGAAACCCTGTCTCGAAAAACAAAACCAAAAAAACAAAACAAAAAAGAAAGTTAGCTGATAGTTGAAACTTGAATATATGGACTAGGGTTGTAAATGACCATGCAAAACATTTCAATCCTAAAACCTTCCAAATTATAAAATGTTCCCACATCATGAGAGCTACAAAACAATTGCTGAAGTCAGAAATCAAAGAAAAAAAACATATAGTATTAGGAGTCAAAGCAGATCTCTCTCTCTCTCTCTCTCTCTCTCTCTCTCTCTCAATCACACGCACACATAAACACACACTAATACACATACACACACTCATACACATACATGAGACTTCATGGTTAGATTAAAAAATACTGAATTAGACAGACATAAAATTTAGGGGGGACAATCTTTATATATCCTCTAACAAGCTAGTGATCACTGGGAATCTCCAAGGAGATAAGCAAATTTATTAAAAAAAAAAAAAAAAAAAACAATCTGACCAAGAACCACAGAATCTCAAATTTGTCTGTCTACAAAAATCACTTTGGAGAGCTTGTCCGCCGCGTACCACTTAGGAACCCGCCTTAGAGATTCTCATAAAATACACCTACTAAACACAACTGCCCCAGGGATTCTAGTCTGGCCTAGGACATTCACAGTATTCAACAGAAAGCACATGCAAACTCAGCTAAGAGTAAATGAAACCAGAGGGGAGGAGACAGAAGAGGAGGTGGGGAAGGCAGGGAAGGGAAGAAAACATACTGATTAAAAGAGATCTGTGCAGTTAGGGGAAGTATGAAATAATGCAGCTGATTCAGAAAATGTGATACTGTCTTAGAATTAAAACCAGAAATGACACAGAACCAGCAATTCCATTTCTGGGTAAGTAGTAGTCTCCCTGTGGGAAATATGCTTCCCCAGTATCTGTGGGATAACAGAGAAACTGCTCCCAGTTTCTGATGATCCCTGAAACATGAGTTATTACTAACACTTTCTACTGTTTTCCCTCATATCTGCATACCTTCCATCAAGTTTGATTTTTAAGTTAGGCATAGTAAGAAACTAACAATAATAGTAAATTAGAGAGATTACACTGTCGTCAAGTTATTCAAATGTGGTCTCTAAGGATATTCTGTATTACCTTAAGCCCACTTTCTTATCTAGTACATGACGATAATAACATACTTTACAGCTTCTCATTGGCACAGGTGAACTGCAAACATTACTACTCCTACTCTTCGGAGGGCCTTATCAAGAGTCAAGGTTTCATGAACAGAGAGCATTGTGGGATTGAGACAGTTGAGCAGATGAACTAGACAGACACTAGTGAGGAGACAGACAGAATGCACACACTGGACAAGATATGGTTCAGATTCTTGGCAGAAGCAAGACCACTCAGACATCACTATATTACTTGGAATAGCATATGGTTTTAAAACTCATGAATTTTGTATTCCTGGCACCTTCCACTTAATAATGTCTTTGGACAGCTATTGACCATGGATAACTGAAACCATGGAAAGCGAAAGCATAGACAGGGAGCACTAACATACCCAAGAGAGTTGGCATCAAAGTCCTCATAACACATCTACACACCCAAGTTCATAGCTGCATTTTTTTGAGAGAGGAAGAAACAGTGTGTGTGTGTGTGTGTGTGTGTGTGTGTGTGTGTGTGTATATTACTATAGCTCACCAAGTCCTGATACACACATTATTCAGAATAGTCAAAGAATCGAGTAATGAAAACGTCAACTGCCAAATGGATGAACAAAATATCATACATATGTAAATATAACTGAATTATTACTCATTTTTATAAAGCAAAGAGGGGCTGCAGAGATGGCTCAGTGGTTAGGAGCTCTCGCTACTCTTCCGGAGGACCTGGGTTCAATTCCCAGCTCCCACACGGCAGTTCACAACTGTCTGTAACTCAAGTTCCAGGGCTCTGACAACCTCACACAGACGTGTATGCAGGAAAAACACCAATGAACATAAAATAAAAATAAATTATATATTTTCCAGGCAGTGGGGGGTGCACGCCTTTAATTCCAGCATTTGGGAAGCAGAGGCAGGTGGATCTCTGAGTTTGAGGACAGCCTGGTCTACAGAGTGAGTTCCAGGACAGCCAGAGCTACACACAGAAACCCTGTCTCAAAAAGCAAAAAGGAAGAAAAGAAAGAAAGAAAGAAAGAAAGAAAGAAAGAAAGAAAGAAAGGAAGGAAGGAAGAAAGAAAGGAAGGAAGAAAGGAAGAAAAGAAGAAAGGAAGAAAGGAAGAAAGGAAGAAAGGAAGGAGAAAAGCTGATACATGCCATAACATAGATGAAACTGAAAACATGCTAAGTTAAAGATGCCAGTCACTAAATACAAAAGCTGTGACTCCATTTACATAAATAAAATGACTGAGCTCATAAAGACAACAGAAGGCTGGTCCCAGTGCCCATTCACCATTTGGAGTGAGTACTGCACCCAGCCTTCAACAGTGACGCTTGGTACTACAGCTGGCAACCTTTGGTATGACGACTCTGTCTTAGGTAGGGTTTTAATGCTGTGAACAGACCATGACCAAGGCAAGTCTTAGAAAAGACAACATTTAACTGGGGCTGGCTTACAGGTCCAGAGGTTCTGTCCACTATCACCAAGGTGGGAGCATGGCAGCATCTAGACAGACATGGTACAGGCAGAGCTGAGAGTTCTACATCTTCATCTGAAGGCTGCTATTGGAAGACTGACTTCCAAGCAGCTAGGACAAGGGTCTTACAACCCACACCCACAGTGACACACCTACTCCAACAAGGCCACACCTCCTAACAGTGCCTCCCTGAGCCAAGCATATTCAACCCACAACAGACTCTATCATCTCCAAGGCTCAGGGAACATCTCAGAAGAGGAGGTAGACAAGAATGTAAGAGCCAGAGGATGGTGCGACGTGGGGCAAAAGATGTCTCCTAGAAGCAACACAGCCACTGTACTCATAAGCTCATGGCAGGCGCGGTTATACACACAAGACCTGCATATGACTGGGCCTGACAAACATTTCATAGAGATGGGGCCATGAGGCCTCCCAACTCCTTAAAGCAATACTGCCAGGTAACAGCTGTTGGGGGAGAGAGTATTATTTTGTTCAGTAAAACCTTCCACCAACTGAACTGGTTTGTTTATCAAGACTAAAATAAACAAAACACCTGATTGACAGCTAGCTCGCAGCTGAGTAATTTTACAAAGCAAAGAGGTTTTTGTTCAGCTGGCAGTTTTGGAAGTTGAAAGTCTAAGATATGGTGGCCCTGCTTGTTCAACCTTTGCTGAGGGCCGAACAACAGGTAGAGGGGACCTGGGCAGAAATATGTGTCGAACATGTGTCAAACAAGAGGGCACAGGGCAAGCAAGGAAGCCACAGCAAGAGGGAAGGACCAGGCTTGCTCTCATTCAGCAAGCTTCTTATGAGAAATGACCAAGTCTCCATCCTAACCACCTTACTCCTTTCCAGGGCAGTGGCCACAACAGCCCAATTCTGAGAAATGTTGACACTTTAAGCATCAAACAAATGGAGATTTAACTGAGATCTTAAAATGTGGCATTGTTAAGTTTTCCTTTGGAATCTAGGCTTAATTGTTAAGATGTCTTAGAGTTTCTATTGCTGTGAGAAACACCAAGATCAAAAGCAACTTGGAAAGTAGGGGGTTTACTACAGCTTGCACTTCTAAGTCTATCCCTGGAGTTAGGGGACAGAAACTCCAGGCAGGAACCTAAAGAGAGCAACAGGAGGAGAGGCCATGGAGAGGTGCTGCTTCCTGACTTTCTCCAAATAAATCTGTTCAGCTTGTTTTCTTACAGACCCAGGTTCTCCAGGCCAGGGGTGGCGCTGCCTCCCATGAGCTCAGCTCTCCCATTGCAATCATCCACTGGTTTCTTTGGAAAGTTATTTATGTTAAATGATGCTTTGCTAGAGCAGACACAAGAAGGAATATAAATACGGCTCTGGACAGTGGGAGCTCAGCACTGACTTGCCTGGCTCCGTGTCCCTCTTTGCGGACAACACACAAGGATTGGTTCCCCTTACACTGCGCTGCTGAGCTTCGCTTGTGGTGACGTCATAGAAACTCATCTCACCAAAGAATTTCTCATGAGGCTCCTGCAGCTTCTTGCCACTTCCAAGGACTCAGGCCAATTATCTGAGCCTTGTGGTTTCTGGATTGAACTGGATTGGTGGGTAGTGATTGCTGAATGGACTGGACTGCAGCTGCTGGTCTGTGTTTGCTATCCTGACACTGCTGAACTTGACTGCTGATATCCTGACAACCAAGACTGGACTCGACCCCAAAGAATTATTTCTAAAGAGGTCTACTTCCTCTGTGTCCTAATAACTTTTCTTTTTCACTACTGGTGGGTGGTGGGCTAGAGGGGAGGTTTAACCCTTATTAAAGTAGGCTGTTAAAAACATATGCCTACACACTGGCTTGCCCACAATCCAATCTAGTAGGTGCACATTCTCAACTGAGGTTCCCTTTTCCAAAATAACTCTAGCTTGGGTGAGGTTGACATAACACTAGTCAGCACATGGGGCAGTCTGCAAAGGTTTTCACATCTTGGAGACTTTGAGCAGATTATTAAGTAAGTCAATTAGAATGTGTTGATCACATTAACTTTCTTAATATTGAGGAACAAAATGCAAGGTGAGAAAGGTGTACTCGTAAAAATCAATACCTTCAATACAATTATTTGATTTCTTAAAGACAAAAGTAATTCTGGGCTACAACATTTTGAGGAAAACTTTAAGTTACAACAAGATTAAATTCTTAAAATGCTTGATGAGTAGGGGGGAGAAAAACTAACTTCTAGAAGTTTCCCTCACAAATGTGAGGGATAGACAGAAAAGGAGAGGAGAGAGGAGGGGGGAAAGAGCTGGAGACAAAGGCAGGGAGTCAGCCGGGCTCAGAGGCCACATTCCAGAATTCTCACCTGTCTTGTAAGATTGATTATCTCAATACAGGGGATGATTGTCTTTCCAATATTTCTTTCTCAACTTTAAAGTCTGGAGAAGTACGCAGGGAGGGGAGCTACAGAACACAAATGCACCATAAATCACAGGGACAGGTCTTCTCCAGGCTCAGTCAATTCTTCATTCAACACCTTAGAAGCACAAGGCAGCCTCGTGTACTCCAGGGATTAATTGCCATATAACCATCACTTGGACTACTGAGCGCCACCGCTTCAGCACGGCTTTCTGAAAGGACGGGTCTCCTCCCACTTTACCGAGGAAGAAGGTTGTGTGTGGGTGGAGGGGAGAAAATAACCACTAACACACACCCCCAGTTTAAACATGTGTTAGCAATTTGTCGCGTCTGTTCCATCTCTCGCACATACTCACGCGTGTTCCTTTGTTCAGCCAACTGAAAGCTTAAGAAATCTTACCCATCCCTAAAAACTTAAACGTGTCATTCCTGAGAAAAGCACAATCTGTCATGTGACCACAGTGTATATATTATCTCGTGTGCAGTCTACACACAAACTCATCCAACTGATTAAAAAAAAAAACCAAAAACCTGCTTTAGTTTCCTGGCTTCAGCCTGGATCTAATCTAGGTTCACATATCATGACTGGAAACTGCCTCTTGAGTTTTCTGCTGTTGAGAAGTCACACACATATGCCCATCTTTCTTGTTCTCAAGTAGTTTGGTTGGATTTTATTGAAGTATAATTCATGGTCTGTCTTTCAGTACGACTAGTCTAGAATCTAATCCCATGTCTATCACCTCGTGCAATTCCAAAGCTAGTTGCCAATGTGAGCTTTAGAATTCTTAACTACGAAATGAGGATACAGTCTAACTTGAGTTGTTGCTATTAGGGTGGCTTCCTATATAGCAAGTGGGTCTCCCCTGAAGTGCAGAGACACCCTCCGACCATGTGAAAACATGAAGCACTGGGCTCACATATCCAGTTTCTGCCTCAGTGGGTCTGAGGTGAGGCCTGACACTGTACATTGCCAACAAGTTGGTATCAAAGCTGCTGGTGTGGAAACCACACAGGGGAGCCAGTGCTCTGAGGTAAAAATAAAACAGATATCCAAGGACGCTCACCTAACCCTTTACTCTTCCCTTTCCAAACATCAAAGTGTTAACCTATAAAAATAATACCCTTATACAGTAGAAACTTTACCATGGCGCACCCACTCCCAACCTAACTATTAGGAGATACTGAATGTATAGACATACAAACTGACTGAGCCACAGCTGAAGCAAGCCAAGGCAGCCAATCACCTGCCCACACTAAGCGGTCCAGGAGGACAGCTCAGACTCTTTCTCCAGCAACTGGGCCAGGGAGTCAAACAACGACCACCCTAAAATGGCCAGAACTACACCAGTAACTGACAGGCCCCTGGATTTTCTCCTGCTTCTATCCAGAACCAACCAGATGATGCTGTAGGTTTTTATTTGTCTGTCTGTCTGTCTGCTTACGTTGGTTGAGTTTTTTGGTTTGGGCTCTGGTTTAAGACACCATCTTGCTATGCAACCTAGACTGGTCTCGAACTCACAATCCTAGAGCCTGTACCTCTGAGTGCTGGGATACCATGCTTTTCCTCACCTACATCTTTCCCACACAAACTGCCTCCAGTCAGGGCATACTGCCGACTTCCCTTGGCTCCACTCTAAACTTTGCCAACTGTCAAACGCAAGGGTAGCTGACCGCCTCACAGCGTACAGCAGGCTCTGAATGAGCAACCGCTTGCAGTCAGTGCCTGTGTGATCTTCATTTTCCTTCCCCAAAACTAGGATTAAAAACAGCTAGGAAATCTCCATTTTATTTTTGTGATTTTTTTTCCACTGTAATTTAAAGTCCTTCTTCTGGAGGCAGGAGTGGAGACCTTGCTGTGGAATCAGAGGGCTGGCTGTCAAGAGCTGCTGCCTCCAGCTATGACGGGTTACATGAGTTCTATGATCTTCTGCACATCCGTTTCCTTGCTGCCGTTCTTAATGAGAAAAAAAATAAAAATGGCCAGTGCTTAGGGCTACTGAAAGTGTGATCAACAGCAGGGCTGTGCCTGGCACCGACAGTACTCAGCGAAGCCTGTCTTCACAGGCACATTTAATTCTGTGAACCAACAGCCTGTTGCTATCGGGTTGAGACTCTTCTCATTTTGTGTGCTGTATCACCAGAAATATAAGACCCAGGCCTTCTTTGAAAGTTACTCCTCATCTTCTCTCTCTAATGCACGTGTTCTGATCGGACAAGTGGCGGAGAAGGACCAAAGCCCACACAGGATTCAAAGGACTCAACCGGTAAATAATAACCAAAGTCATCAGGTCATTATCTCAGAAATGCCTGTTAGGCCACCATCGCTCAACTGTCCCTCTGATTACCCGGCCTGCACCTGTCCGGCCACCCCAAGATATTTATTAGTCATCTGTAATTTAACAGAAATTGAGGTTGCACAGGTGTGCATCTGTCAAAGTTATCTAACGGGGACACTTGGGACATACACACACTGTAACACATCCCTTAATACAGCTGGTCTCCCTTGTCAAAGCGTGACGTCTCAAGGACATCAAGGAACAAATATTCAACTTTTGAACTCTCAAAACTAGACCTTTGCCTGTCCTATGTAAGGATCACAGTAGATGCCTGTTGATCAAAGGAAGACAGACTCAAGAATCTGAGAGCCTGGGGCTGGAGAGATGGCTCAGTAGTTAAGAGCACTGGTTGCTCTTCCAAAGGGCCCAAGTTTACCTTCCAACACCCACAAGGTGGCTCACAACCGTGTGTAACCTCAATCCCAGGTGACTGGACATCCTCTTCTGGCCCACATAGGGACAAAGCACCTAAATGGTGCACAAACACACATGCAGGCAAAACACTCCTACACATACAATAAATAGTTTAAAAGATCTAAAGAATTTAAGAAATTATATGTGTTGGGATTTATTCTGAAAAGCATATTAGGATTTCCATCATGCTGAGAGTAGAGACGTACACCTTTAATCCCAAGGCTTGAGAAGCAGAGATAGACAGATCTCTGAGTTCAAGGCCAGCCTGATCTACAGAGTGAGTTCCAAGACAGCCAGGGCCACACAGAGAAACCCTGGTGTGTGGGGGGGGGGGGGGGGAGGGGGGAAGGGAAGACATCAGAATAAAAACATCATAATGAAATCTATTGTATCATATGCTAACTTTAAAAATTATTTTAAAGTACAATTTTAAGTAATCTAAAGAGTTATTGCAAGCATTTAAAGAACTCTGTCAATAAACTAGTGGTTTCATTGCCTTGCAAACTGTTCATTCTACATGACCCTACTGCCACCTAGTGGAAATGCCTGGATATTACCACGCTTGAAACGTCCCAAAAAGAAGACAAGACTCTCCAAATAGGCTGATGGGACAGAAAGCAAACATAATTAAACCACAAACGTGCAGGAGATCCCACAAGGGAACATTCCTTTCTGTTTTGATCATTTTTGTGTGCTTAGAGCCACGGAGACTGGCAGGGTACGTTGTTGGCTTTCAGTGACTATTTATTAGCTCACTGACAAGACCCAGGGAAGACATTTAGTCATTCAAAGGCAATAGAATTTTATTCAGACAATGGATTATTCAGTACTAAAAGGAAATGAGCTATTAAACCACAGAAGCAAGGATCAATTTTCAATGCATGCTGTAAAGCAAAAGAAGTAGATTTTAAAAGGTTACATGCAGTATGATCCAAATCCCTGTGACATTCAAGAGAAGGCAAGACCATGGAGGCAGGAAAAAGAGCAGTAGTGGCCAAGACTTAGAGGACGGAATGGACAGAACTGGATACATGTCACCATCCACTTGTCAAAAACCAGAGAATATGCAACACTGAGTGAATCTTAATACAAACTTTAGCTGTTGGATGATGTGTTACATGAGTCCAGGAGTTGTAACAACCATACTTAGGGTCAGGATATAGACAGTGAGGATAGCTGTGTGTGTTTGAGGAGCAGAGTACACATGTTACCTCTTTGTACCTCTATACCCAAAACTAGTCCAAAACACCAAAGCTATTTTAAAAGACATTATACATATTTACACACACACACACACACACACACACACACACACATTTCACACTGACTTAAGAGTCCTCTGTGTAAAATCTGCATTTAATGAGTACATCAAAAGCATGATGTATACTAGATGTGGTGGCATATGTCTGAAACCCAGCATTGATCAGGCTCAGATGGAGTTTCAGGCCAGCCTGGAGAAAGATGTGCTTCCTATTCATCAAACAGTTTGATGGTGCTTACTGGGTACCACACACTGTCTTACCCATTTCACAAACATCAGATCATTGAAAGTATATAACATCTGTGACTGCTACACCTGGTTGCCAATTTGACATCTGGAATAAACTACAATCCAGAAGTGGAGGGCACACCTATGAGAGATTTTCTGCTTGGTTAGAAGTGTGTAGATCTGTTGTGGCCAGAGCTGCCCCCATGTTGGGCGCCAAAAATGTTGAGAACTGCACTACCCCACGTTTGGGGGCCAAAATGTCACAGATCGCTCTATCAATGTTGGAACCCACACTGCCCCAAGCTACTCCAGTCCGCAGGTAGGGGTTCAGCAAGAGAGAGAGTAAAGACGGACTCAAGAAATGGAGACCAGACAGAGTGTGATTCAATCCCGTTTATTCTTCAGTCTCTCTTCCTAGTCCAAGTCCCAAGTCTTGAGTTCCTAGTCCCTAGTTCCTAGTCCCTAGTGCCTCCAAGTTCCAAGTTTCCATTTCTAAGTTCTAGTCTCGAGTCTCATGTACCATGTCTAATTCCTAGTTCTCTGTTCAAGTGTCTGATTCCTAGTTGCCTGTCTCGAGTCTCAAGTGCCTACTCCTAGTGTCTAATGTCTAATTCTCTGTTCCAAGTCTGGAGTGTCTAATTCTAACAACTTCTTCTGTCTGCCTCTTGCCTTTTATATGTCTCACTTCTAAGCCACACCTTTAAGTCACGCCCTTAGGTCTTATCTCTAAATCACACCTTTAAGTCACGCCCTTAAGTCTTGTCTCTAAATCTGATTTCTAAGTCACACCCTTAAGTCACACATCTTTAAGTCTCACACATCCAAGGAAAAATCCTGGGTATCTACACAAGATGCTATCAGAGTGTGCTCAGCTGTTGTAGGCTATTGTAAACAAGTCTCTTGTCAGGGTATATGGCTCAAGATGGCTGCAAGGATAATATCCACCTTCTGTGGGCTCCCCATATAGACCCACTTCTAGTCAGGACTTTTGTGGAAAGACACTCATCTTTTATCTAGATCTTGAGGCAGGAAGACACACCTATAATTTGGGCCATACCTTCTGCTGGGACTATGTAAGGACTTAGAAGAAGGAAGCTTTTGGTCTGTGCCTGCTTGCTCTCTTGCTAGCAAGTCTGTTCCTTCACTGGCATAAGAACCTACTTCTTAGGGATTTGTCTACTGAAGACCAGCAAAGATATCAGCCTCATGGACTGACAACTGAATTCTTGGACTTTCTGTTCACAGGCAGGTATTGTTGAATTAGCTGAACTGCAGCCTATAAGTCATTCCAATAAAACCCCTTTATAGAGAGAAAAAAATTCATTAATAAGTTATTTCTCTAGAGGACCCTAATATGACATCCATCACAGTCCTATGAGAACCAAACATCTGCCCCATTTACGAGACAGGGACACTGAGACACAGAGACCATAAATGACTTGACCAGAGTCACATAGCTGGCAAGTTGTAGAGATGATGAGTCTAAAGCCACATTACATTGTCTATATGAAACTCTGTCAGAAATGAGGCAAAAAAAAAAAAAAAAGAATGTGTGCCCACCAGTTGTGTGACTGTCTACAAAACTCAGAGGGGAAAAAACTTAAACACTATTAGATTAAAAACTCATAGATTTAAGAAAAAAATAAAGGCAGCATTATTTCTATGTCCAAATAATAAAAATGAAATATATATTATAAAACACTAGCTTTAATAATTACTAAAACTGAAATAAACTATTTTTTAATCTGTAGTTCCTATATGGACAAAGATGTACAACTGTCCTGGCTTAGTCCGTGTAATGGTTAATATCATAAACTTAAGAGGAACAAGAATTACCTAGGAGAGGTTGGAAAGATAGCTTAGAGGTTAAGAATATTGTTACTCTGACAGAGGACCTGAGTTCAATTCCTAGTACCTACATAATGGTTCACAATCATCTGTAACTCCAGTTTCAGGGCATCTGATGCTCTCTTCTGAACCCTGGGAGCACCAAGCATGAACACGGTGGACACACAAAACTTGCAGGCAAAACACACAAAAAGTAAAATGAATTAATCTAATCTAATCACCCAAGAGTCACACTTCCTGCACACCTGTAAGAGATTACCTAGATGAGCATCTAAGCATGTACAACTTAACTGTGGTGATACAATTCCATGGGCTGAAATCCTGAACAGAGTCAAAAGGAGAAAGCAAGCTTTGCACCCTGCACACACACTAAGTAGAGAACACAATTATGAAACCAATTAGCAAGGGAAACTAGAAATTCTGTCTTGGAAACATTTTTAGGAGACAGCAGCACTTCCCTGAGAAACTACAGTATAGTGAGTGGCAGTAAGAGTGCTTCCAACATCTGTTTGAACAATCAACATGATGCATGTGAGTGTGACGCCATCAGAAAACTGCCTGCTTGGGGAGACACTCTAGGGAAGCACAAGCAGTATTTGAAAGGAAACAAGCAAGGCAAACTGAAAGGGCCCTGAAGTCGACACAGGACAGCCCAAGACCAAGGTCTCAGCACAAAAGAGATGTATTTGCCCCCAGAGAGACAAAGGGCAGGGAATAAGAGACAAAGACAGAAGATAGAGGATGAGGAAGAAGAGGGAGAGGGGGAAGGGGCATCTGCCCCACAGAGACAAAGGACTGACTCTGGACAGAAAGGAGACAGATGTGGTCCATAGACAAATGGTGGTTTATAAAGGTAAAAGAGGAAACCCTGTGTTAGAATGAGGTGTTTAATTTTTATTAGGCTTGTTAATTAGTCAAAGGGGGCTTTTGGGCTTGTTAATTAGGGTAGTCAAAAAGGGGCTTTTGATAGCTGAACCTTGTTGGTCAGCCTCAGGAGAAAATGGCCAAATAAAGGAATAGACCTGGTGACTAGCTTTAGGAATGTAACCTAACAGGCGTTAGTAAGCATAGGGAATGGGGGAAGGGCAAGGCCTGCCAGAGCCATATTTGCCATGCTCAGGCCTAGTAGAGCTCTTTACAAACTAAAAATGGAAATAGTCTGTAACGCCTCATATATATTTTAGAATAGTCACAGAAGCAATCAGAACAGAATCTTGGAGGCTTTTAAGTGTACACAAGCAAGTCCATCTATAGCAATGGCAATAACTTGTAGACGTTATTGGCAACATGGCAAGGCCTCAACTTCCATTTTTCTTTACTAAAATATATTAAACAATAATTAAAACAATAACTGTAACAAGGGCCACTGTGCCAAATGCTCATTGAATAAATCAAAGGAAACAGATAAAAATATTCCATTTTGTAAGGAGCAGGCCCTTAACAGAACTGACTCCATATTGTAATAGAAAGAAAACAAGTTTGAAGTAAAGTTGTTTTGAAGTGCTGTGATAACCAGAAGTTGTTTTGATAATTAAAAGTTGGTTTGAAACCTTATGAATCAAAATATTTGTGCACAAAAACAAGTTGTTTTGAATAAGTGTGATAACCAGCTGTAATGAAGTCATAGTCCCCACAGATAACCAGACACCTCTGCCGTGTACGTCAGAAGTAACCCTAATTCAAGCATAAAAAGAGCCCTTGGCCAGAGCGCTTCATCACATGGTAGCCATGACTGGCTAGCGTGATCCTCCGACCAGGCCTCCTCTGAGAGAGACTGAGCACTCTGCGCCTGATCATCAAGCTGAGAGAGGGAGCATTCTGCTGCACCCGATCATCAAAGCAGCAGTCGAGAGACCAACGCCCCTATCTTCGAGGTCAAGCACTCTCTGGACCAGAGCTGCTGGAAACTACAGTCATAAGGACTCAGGTCATATAACTCATGAATAATAATGTACTTACTGCTATGTTTACCTCTTTGTTAATTACCAACTTAATATTTGTGTACTGACATTGATAGAGTCAATGCATAGGAAATGTGGCAACACCTCGTTGTTACAATAGCTTTAGCATTGGTGATAATATATTGTTTGCTGTGCATTATTAAAGAGCATTTAAATATCAAACCTCTGTCTCTGGCGTACTCTCTCCCCTCTCGGGGAACCGACCATCTCACAGTCAATCCTGTATACGATTCCTGAGTGGAGAGGACCTGTCGCTCCTCTTCCCACAGGGACCCTAAAGCCTTATCACAACCTGCTCACGACAGATAAGAGACTGGGCTCGACACATTTGTAGATGAAGCACCTAAGGCCGATCCTCTAGTTGTGATGCAACCATGAACACATTTAACTGCACAGCCATTACCGCTCTACTGCTGTGATCAGGGAGGAAAAATCCATAAGAGGTTAAGTCCTCCAGCCCGTAATATAACCAGCTCTACAACAGTTATACCTGAGAAAGTGGAATAATGGCTCACATTAATCCCATAAATACTGAGTTATTATACTGTCCTCAGTGCCTGAATTACAAGATTAAGAACGACATGGGCTAGTCTGTTTGTAATAAAGTTAAGGTCAAGTCCAAGTCCCTGATCTTAAAAAGCAAATATTCATGCTAATGTCACATTCTCTGTCTAGGGTGGAAAAAATATGCCTTGAAAAATAGGGTTCCTTGAAACAGTCCTGTGTTTACACTCAGGCTAGTGGGCCAGAAAGCAGTTACACTTTGACTATGTGAACTATTGAGAAGTGTATCTAAAATTCTTAAAGTAACATTAATAAGATTAAAAATGTGACACTGTTCATCAAGAAATTTCATTTACAATCTTCCATGAAAAATCCACTCCACATAATCTGTTACACAAAGCAAGCTACAGCTAGCTGCTGTTTCAATGTGCTTTTACTAAACGGTTAAGGTTGATACCCAAGCTCTGGCTAAGGGCCTTCGGGACACAGCAGCTCTGAACTATGCCACTGAAAGGCAGACAGTATAGAAAGGCAGATCCTGCCTCGAGGCACCCAGGCTTGGAAGTGATAGAATGCTCTCTTTACAATCTGCAGTTAGGTTATTACCCGTGATAAATTGATAACCATTCATTAACTTTGAGAGCAATAGACAACTGCAGGCTATTTCATGCCTCAAAGAATTTATGGCAAAAGTGACAGGTGACTTTGAATTCAGAAAATAAAATAGGTTCTTGAAAAATGTTACTTCCATGCACTTGTTTTCTAAGTAAACTTGGAAGCAGATATGGGCATTTCCTGGTGGTTAAAAATTAAAGATGGTGCCTCTCTACATTGATGATAAAAAGCATAAGCACCATCAATCTCTCAACCAAATAAATACTCATATATATGCACATATATACATATATGTATGTGTGTGTGTGTGTGTGTGTGTGTGTGTGTGTATGTATATGAACAAGTCATTTAAACTACATCCATATCTAGCCCACACTAGGAACTCCTTCCTCTGCTCCCTGCCACAGGGCTGGCTTGCCCTGTCTGCTCCCTGTGCTTGTTCCCAAACTGATCTACATCCACAGCTCCCATTATCACCTGTTCTTTAGTGTCCATCTTCTCCAGAAAAATGCCTCTCTTGGGTCCCAGTTATTTGCCAGCTTGGCTGGTTTAGTGTCATCTCCATCACTTTTAAACCCTACCAAATTGGCTCCCTAATTCAGATAAATAAGACCGTTTTAGGACTGAGCCAGTTGTTTAACTTCCGTAAAGGGCAGTCAAGGCTGAGCATCAGTCCAGCCATCTCCTAGGAGCCCGGGCTGAGTATCCCTTGGGCAGCTCCCACTGGAAGGCAAAACATTTTCTCCCCTGCTCTACCTGACACAACAGCTGGAGGCAATCCTTCCCTGCTCCCACGATAACATCACGATTAAATGCTTCCATTAAAATATCTGTCATATCCTCCCCACAAGATTTGTTCTTGTTTGCTTTTGTATTCAAAGAACTCACAACTGGGCTAGTCTAGAGGCTGTGTGTTAGCCAAAAGTCAGAGAGACAAAAGATAGAGAGAGACAGAGGCAGAGAGAGACAGAGACAAAGGCAGACAGAGGGGGTGAGAATTTTGTAGTAGGATCCTAGGAACAATTATAACACTGGAAACTGGGAGGCAGGCTTGGAGATTAACCAGGCAGATTGGTATTAGGGGTTCTTCGTGACGGAGAGCACACGGATGGGAAGAGGTACTTAACACTAACCTCACCCATCTCAGGGCTCAGACTGCACCAAGCTTATGTCAGTCTGGCCCTATGGTGGATGACACAGTTCTCAAAGCTACCTCCCTAAGAGAAACCAAGTTTCAGTTCTTGCTCACTCAATACAAAACAAATTCATCATATATATATATATATATATATATATATATATATATATATATTAAGATTTACTTATTTATTTTTTTGTATATGACTACACTGTTGTTGTCTTCGGACCAGAAGAGGGCATCAGATCCCATTACAGATGGTTGTGAGCCACTATGTGGTCACTGGGGATTGAATTCAGAACCTCTGGAAGATCAGTCAGTGTTCCTAACCGCTAAGCCCTATTTCATCATGTCTTACATAGTGCCTGCCTGCCTGTCTGTCTATCTGTCTGTCTGTCTGTCTGGTTGACTGGTTGTTTTTGAGACAAGGCATCATGTAGCCCAGGCTTGCTTTGAACTGGCTATGTAGCCTAGGATGCCTTCACCTCCCAATCCATGGGAGGTGGGTGCCCTATGGCAGTGTTGTGCAGTGCTGGGATCAACCCAGAGCCTCATGCATGTCAGGTGAGACTCTACCGCAAGCTACTTCTTCAGCCCCTTGCATGAGCTCTTTAAGCAACACAATTCATACCCTTACTGCCCTTTAGTTGCCACCTCAAACTACCACTGGCCACTGTCATCTTTTAAATAAATAATGACAAATTAAAAAAAAAGAAAGAAAGAAAAAAAAAAAAAGACCTCCTCCCTTATTTAGATAATACAGTCAGAATTCTCTACATGGCTTGTATGGTCTTTCGAAGCCTGGCTCTTCCTCACGGAATGACGAGCATACTCTATTCTCATTCAAGGTCACAGCACTTTCCTTAAACTTAAACTGTTTTAACAGCAGCGATGTCCAACCCATTGCTCTGCACTATGCCGACGTGATAAACACTGTAGAAACCAGCCGGATGTCACATCGTCAGGAAGACTTTGACTCACTATACCAAATGGACACTTACTGATTCCTTCCAAAATCTGCCTTGCAGGCCCTCCACATGTTTATGTGGCCAACACTGGCATAAACATCCCCACAGTGCTTTGCCTAACCCTGAGTTATGACAGTTTAAAACATGCATGATTTTGTCAAAGGACAGGAACCATATTTTCTGCTCCAGTACTCATTTTTCTGGTTTGGGTAGAGAAACGCTCAGAAGATACCAGGCAAAATGAAATGCCAATGAGAAGATTCTCGAGAGGCCAGGGAGATGGCTAACAAATACTGGCACTTGCACAAAGCTTGGCAAACTGTGATGGCTCCTTTCTACATCAGTTTGACATGGGCTGAAGTCATTTTGGAAGAGGGAACCTCAGTTGAGAAAATGCCCCACTGCACTGGCCTTTGGTCCGTTTTCTTAGTTGTGATTGATGTGGGAGTATCTATCCCACAGCAGTTGGCATCACCACTGGGTGGGAGCTCCTCAATGGGATAAGAAAGTCGAGCACGCCATAAGGAACAAGCCAATCAGCTGTGTTCCTGAGCCTCTGCCTCAGCTCCTGACAGAGTTCCCTCGGTAAAGGACTGCGATGGAGCATGTGACTGAAATTAACCCTTTCTCCCCAACTTGCTTTCTGTCATGGTGTTTCAAGAGAACAATGGAAACCTTAACTGAGGCACAACTAGAGTTCAGTCCCAGGAACCCACACAGTCAGAGGAACTAACTCACAAAAGTTGTCTTCTGATATCCACATACATGCATTATGATATGATATGATAGAGAGAGAGAGAGAGAGAGAGAGAGAGAGAGAGAGAACAAAAAAATTAGTCAACTAATGTGGGGTTAAAGGTTATCAACAAGTCCAGTATCTCTTCCAGAGTGAGTCTTGATCAAGTTGTAAAACTAACTTATTAGGTATCAAGAAATACCTTTTTTAATATTTAAAATATAAAACAATATGAATTATCTTATTTGGTTCCTATATCACAACCAATATTGTGCTTCTCTACTTTAGTTTTGATTACTTATGTTTATACTGGATGGTAATATAACACATATAGAGATATATTAATGCAAATTTAGACAAGATAACTTGAAAAATATCCCTAGGTCCCTATTTCCCAGTAACTTCAACAAATGCCAAGAGAGAAAACCTTAGAGAATACAGTAGTGCTTTAATTAATTTTAAAATTTTTAATTGGCATATCCCTAGCTTGTGCTAATTTTACAAGTGTTTGAAAATAGTTATTGGATTAGGCCTCCCTTCTTGTTTACAGTCTTAATTAGCTAAGCAAATCCCTTTCTATTCGCCTTCAACAGTACAAAGGAACTTCAAGCCAGCACATCACAATTACTGTAAACTCCTAATTAATGAATATAATTTTAATACATTTCTACCATACCTTAGTGAATATTAACCAGGTCAAACCCCAGTCATTATCAGGCTGTTGACTAAATGCCACGATGACCTGGAGTTCTGTATGTATCTGGAAAAAATACAGGCATGAGCGAGAAGGCATCATGTTCTAAACTGTTTAAGAAAATGTATGAAAAGCAAAGGTTCTGAAGAATTCAAGAACATACGTTCATCTCATGTGTCCCACGCATCATGGGCTAAGAACCCAAACCTCATTTTCAAATGAAGTCAATCCAAGCAGTTACTCTGTAACTGAAATGCCATCAGTCTCCAAGTGATGGTGGACACTGTGATAGCCTTAAAAAATCATCTGAGTAGATCATCCAGGCATTGGTTAGGAAAAAACAATTAATGGAGAATGTCACAAAAAGCAGATGTGTTATAAGGCCTGGGGGTGTGGTTCATGGCACAGAACTTGCCTACATGCATGAGGCCCTGAGTTCAAGCCGTAGCACTGAACCTACTCTATACCACCCCACCCCCAAAAAGAGAACCTGCAATGCATTGAAAATTTATGACAGAAGGGATTTCAGAAAATTGGCTTCTTAGAGGTACCTGATGAACTACTTATACAACAGAAGACAAAGAAAACCAACAGCTATTTTACTGAGTGTTTGAGTAGGAGCTGACAGTGCATTAGGAAAGATACTGAAAAGCACAGGGAAAAACGGTGGCTGTATAAGGAATGGAACTGAGCACACAGCGCCTATAGCTCCATCTCTTGAGAGCAACCTTGAACCAGGAAGGACTTCCCTCTGCAGAGAAGGCAAGCAGGAGGCCCAGACATTCCCACTGACGTATGTGCTGTTGTAGACACCTATCACTCCCAGACCCTGAACCCCATCTGAGGAGCTGCAGGACTCCTACACAATTACAAGGCATGGAGCCAAAAACCTATCTAACAGAGAACGCACAGGACATACACACAATGAAGCAGAAACAGGAGTTCAAGGCCAGCCTCACCTACATAGCAAGTTCAAGAGCAACTTCTTCTACATAGGAAGTTCAAGAGCAACCTCTCCTACCTCTCCTACACAGGAAGTTCAAGGCCAACCTGGGCAATGTAATATCCTGATTAAAAAAAAAAAAAAAAAAAAAAAAAAGCAGGAAGGAAGGAGAAGAGGAGAAGGAAGGAAACAAATATACACTGAACTATTAAGTAAAAATTATTACATATGCAGCCTAGCTTTAAAATGGTTCAAAAAATGTGTGTGTGTGTGTGTGTGTGTGTGTGTGTGTGTGTGTAAAAAGAGAGCAATTAAACATGATAAAGCTCTCATGGGACATGTTAAGTTGGATAAAGGTCGTAAAATATTTCTCTGTACTTTCAACTTTCCTGCAATTTTGAGATTATGCCAAAATAAAGCTTCTTTTTAAAACAATTTTTAACCAATTATAAAGCATACTTAGAGAAGAGAATGCATTCACAATGAGTCTTTAATTGCAACTATAATTAGCAAACTAACAAAATATACTTTCCGATGAAAATATCTAAAAGTTAACGTGATATAAATAAAGCACAGATAAATACTTTATGAGTTATTAAAGCTTGCTGGAACACAGCAATTATACTTGGTGCTGTTCAGTGTTCTGCTTGGATTTCATCCTGGGCCCATCAGGGATCCCCTGTGTAAGATTAAAACACTGCGTCTCTTATCTATAAATAGATTGTTAGATCCAAACTGAAAGTTCTATAAATATGCAGGAAGCGCGTTCCTTAAGTCAACTAGATTAAGAACTGCAGAGGTATCTAATTCGACTGCTAGACTGTAAGAGCTCATTAGCAAAGCACAAGTCAGCTTTGGAGAGTGAAGGACATCTGACCCAGTCTTGAGACACAAAACCTGAACCTGTGATGTCATGATGCTCTGATGATTTCATAGTTCCAAAACACCTGACTGCAGTTTGCCAGTGATTCCCATAATTTTTAAGTACAGGGAGGGCTGGGGGGCATTCAAAACAGGGTTCCTCTGTGTAGCCCTGGCTGTCCTGGAACTGGATTTGTAGACAAGGCTAGCCTCATACTCACAGAGATCTATTGGCCTCTGTCTCCCAAGTGCTGGGATTAAAATCGAACACCACCACCTCCCAGCTAAATTTGTTTTTGAATGGGACAAATACAAACCAAATGTCAACTGCCCAGTACTGCTCCTTGGTCTTGGTTAGCACTACCACTGCTGTGATGAAACCCAATGACCAAAAGCAAGCTGGGGAGGTGTGGGATTGTGAAAAGGATGGTTTGGTTTCTGGTGAAGCATTGGCTAGAGATGGCAGGAGACCCTGAAAAGGACGGCATACATTTTGCCATCCTCCCAGACTCCAGGCTCCTGACACGCAGCCAAAGACTTCCAATGATCAGCACCTTTCGGTCACGTAGGGCAACACCCCTACCAGCCCCTCCCAAAGAGAGGCTTGTGTCACCCAGCACAGGTAGAGGGTGTGACTACAGGCCTCAGCCTTAAAAAATTTCCATATTAATGAGGTACCTAAAGGCCAGAGGGCGTAGCCAATTAAGCATTCCTTCCCAGACCCCCTTCCTTACCAAAGTATTTAACCAAAGCTCCGCCTTGGGTGCAGGGGTATGCTTTTATCCACTTTCTGCCATGACAATAAACCTTTTGGAACCATGAACTTTCCCGTGTCTTTGGGGCGGGGGGTGGGGGGGTGGGGTGGGTTGGGGGTGGGGAAGAGGGGGAGCCGTGGAGAAGGCCTTTGACTAATGAGCTGCCGCCACCTAATCTCCTGCTAGAAGACTTCTCTACGTTTCTGCCATGGAGGCCGGCAACTCAACCAAGCTAGCCGAGCCAGCCAAGCGAGTCCTGGTAACAGAGCCTCTACCCACAGGGTGCTGTTGTAGCTTCTCTCCCCCTTGTTCTTCTAGGATGTGGGACAGTCCAGCCCACATGCCCTCCCAGGTCAGCCACATGGGCCGGAGACCACCACTCAAAAGCCCTGCCCCCATGGGACTTCAGACTGAGATCTCTCCGTGCCTGGTGGAGCCCCACAGCATCAGCCCAGCGCCACATGGAGTGAACTCAGTCAAACTCCCACACTTCTGCCTCCCTGAGCCACGATAGACCTAACAGGACCCACGCCCGCAGGGAGGAAAGGGTTTCTATTCACTCACAGTTCCATTTAACCCTTCATCCAAGAAGTCAGCACAGCAACTCAAGCAGGGCAGGTACTGGGAGGCAGAAGCTGATACAGAGGCCATGGAGGGAGTACTGGGTGCTGCTTACCAATTCATCATGGCCTGCTCAGCTCGATTTCTTACAGAACCTATGACCATCAGTCCAGGGATGGCACCACCCACAATGGGCTGGGCCTTCCTGGCAAAATTACTAATTTAAAAAAAAAAATTAAAAAAAAAAATACCTCTACAGGCTTCTCTGCAGCCAGATCTTATGGAGACATTTTCCCAATTGGGGTTACCTCCTCTCAGATGACTCTAACCTTTGTCAAGTTGACACTAAAATGTTGAGCAGACTCACACACACATTCAGAATCTCACACACACCCATGACTTTCTACAAACCCACTGGCCCAGCACCTGTGCAGAAAGCACCATATGTAGTCACAACCATCAGAGGCTCTCGACTCTATGAAAAATACCCCACAAGTGGACACCAGCACATCCGTCAACATTTACACACAGCAGGGGAGAAAGGCAGCTCACAGTAGTCAGTTCTTCTCTGTGGTAGTGGTTTCACATTACTGTAACAATGTAGTTCCCCAAATTACTATACAAAGAGAAAAGGAGTTATTTTGGCTCTCAGTTGTAGAGGTTCCAGCCCGAGGTCAAGCACACCAGTTCCTATGAACACACTGACAAATTAGCCTGTCATGGCAGGATCAGATGACAGAAGAAATCACTTACCTCGTAAGCCAAGAAGCAAAAGACGTCCCTTTGGGGACTGACCCTCAGTGACCTACAGACCTCCCATTTTACCCACCCTGTGCATTTTACCATCTCCCAGGAGCATCACCCTGGGAACTAAGTTTCTAACATATGGACCCTGGGGGATATTTAGGATCCAAACTATAACTCTGCTACTGTCAGACGAGAAACAGCTTTCTTTACAGTGAGATCCTTACAAGTTTAAAAAATAAAAAGCTTCAAACATCCACTCTTACTCCACCATGTACACTCGTATCCCCATCTCAAACCAACACACAGAACAGTATAAGCAGACTGCTCAATTTCTGAGCCACAGGTTATAATGTGGGCAGTTATCTCATGATCCTCTTGGGGGAGTCTCTTCATGTAGCAGTGAGAAGGCATGGGAAACAGAGGTCCCAGAAGGACTCCCTCTGCTACAAAGTTACTTATAATGCAAGGCGAGGGAAACAGAGGCCCCAGAAGGACTCCCTCTGCTACAAAGTTACTTAAATGCAGCGCTCCAATAGAGACATCCTAGGAGCTCAGAAACAACAAACCCCAAGGCTGCACTGCCGGATCAGAAGGCAGGCAGGAGAGACACAGCAGGTAAGAGAGAAGGAGACGGTGAAGTTAGAGGACTCCAAGGCAGTGAAACTTCACACGCAGGAGAACTGGGCAGTTCAAGAAGAGAGGCATCAACTACAAGGAACACAGAAATCAACGCCACAGGACACAGGCCATTATCACACAGTAGAGTAGCTACAACCAAAAGACACAACAAAAGCAAATGTGAAATGTTAAAGCCACTTTGGAATGTCTGTATGTCTGTATGACCTCAATGTCCCAGTTCTAGACAAACACCCAGGAAAAATCAAAGCATGTCCACAACAAAGTGCATATGTAACTGTTCACAACTATAACATTCACAAAAGCCACACATCAGGTTGCATAGAGGGAGCCACAGAACAAATATTCAGTTCACATGCATAGAATAGATGAAAAAGACAAATTCACAGAAACAGAAAGTAGAGAAGAAGCTACCAGGGGCTGGGGTGAAGGAAGAAGAGTTGCTGTCTATCAGTTATAGATCACAATATATTATATGAATTTTCAATAAAAATAATTTAGTTTTTTTTTTAAAAAAAGATTCTTCTGTTCAAGGCGATAAAAGGTTTGAAACCAGAATGCAGACAGGAGCGGAATGCTGGATGCAATTAATGTTGCTGAACTGCACACTTAAAGCGAGTAAAACAGAAAACTTTATGCTATTTCTGCACAGAAAAAAATATTTAAAGAGCAGTAAGTTAATATGGAGAGGACCTAAGAAATTGGAGGATATATATCAAGAGTAGGAAGTTATTTGCAGTTACCATGGTAACAACTCCTGTGATCTAGAGTTGGATAAGCAGTGAGGGTGGAAAGAAAAGTGTTGATCCCCTTAAGTCTGCGACACAGATCCAACAGGTCATGCCGACAGCTGAGTAGAGAGGACTTAGGGAAAGACGGTAAGGACTTGTGGGTAGGAGACGTACAGGGCACAGTCCTAAAGCTCCCCCAGGTAGCAACAGCTAGAAAGGGTTTATCTGCAGTCTGTAATGCAAGACAGTGGTACAGTCCTCCCAAAATGATGATTTCCCAGCTAGGTAATACGAAGACAACCACGTGTCCGTTCTATAATGAAGACAGCCAACAACGCTCTCTCTGGAATACCCACAGAGGACTATCCAATGGCACCATGGAGTTTTCTTAAAACACAAGGACACATTATATATTCCCTAACATGACACAAACCATCCAAGGAAATGTTTTCATATAAGGCTGAGCCTCAAATTGATGGCACCTAGACCTCCCCAGTGATTCAAAAGGAGAAAGGAACATACTAAATGATGCCGTGGAAATGCAATCTGAGACACAGATGTGGGGAAAGCCAAGGGCAAAAACAGAAATTCTGTCAGTAACAGAAGACACAGGGAATTCACGGAGTAGAAATGCAATTCCAAGCAGTGGAAGCTACACTTCACTGTGCATACACTAGATTGCTCACTCCGACATGGTTAATTTTGTTATATAAATTTGACCTTAATTTTAAAAAGCCTTTAATAAATTAATCAACTATAACACATCATCCCTTAATTGGACCCACCAAATATGAAGAAACAAACAAAAAGTAAGTCATATTTAAGAGCCATGTAAGCACTGAGTAGACATTTTCTGACACGACAGAACTGCTGTTGCTGAACACTGTGATACAGACCCACAATTCCAGTGACAGCAAAAGGGAAGGACAGACGGGTCTTTACAAAGTATTCTACCTTGAGCCAGGAGTGGTAGTGATGCATTTAATGAGGCAAAGGCAGGAAGGTCTCTGAGCTCGAGATCACCATAGTCTACAAAATGAGCTCTTGGGTAGCCAGGGCAACACAGAGAAACTCTGTCTAAAAAAAAAAAAACCAAAACAAAAAACAACCAACCAACCAACCAAAAAAGAGTACTTATCTTATGAAGGTATATTTTTCTTCTAGGGTGTAAAGAGCAGCTTGCATGTACATGTTATTAATGCCCTATTAATGTTCTGTTTGTTCTGAGTTAATGCTCTCCTTCCCAGATGCTCCTAGAGGCATAAAGTTTGATATAACAGACACTGACTCCACTCAGCGATCCTGCTCATTCCAGTCAGATGAAGAATGGCAGAAGACAAGAGGTTCAGACATTACAAGTCTCAGAACCTGGCTGACTGACCACCTAGCAGTTTACACGAGTGGAGCACTAGAGTGACCAGTGGCAGACGGCCTCTGCCCAGCTGGCTGCAGAGCAGAGGTAAGGCAGTTTCTCCGGTGCCAGCTCCCTGAATGAAGTACAGTTTACTCAACTCCTAGCACTGCCCATTGATGATGGTGGTGACAGGCAACACCAGCTCTGGGGTTCCAGTCACAGCAGTACCCGGGAGGCTGAGGCAGGAGGCTCAGGAGCTCAAGACCAGCCTTCTCCACACACTCAGTTCCAGGTCAGCCTGGGCTACATTAGACTCTGTCTCAAAAACTGGTTAGTAGGTAGGTAGGTAGGTAAGAGTTTAAGTTAACCTCTGGCCTATACACACACACACACACACACACACACACACACACACAAACACGCATACATACACACACCACACAAATGAAACCAAGTTGTTCCAGGGATTTGTGAGCACAATAACTTAACACTACAGTGGGAAACAAGAACTCTTCCTATGAAATCAAAGCCACACACTTCTCAGTAGAGCAGATATCAATTAAAATCTTGGGAATCAGCAGTCAGGGACAGAGGAGGAAGCATCAAAGCACAGAATCGGATGGAGCAAGGAACTACTGAGGGTCCCAAGAGTTTCTAGCCACAAGCAGATAACCCACATTTTGGCTTTCTCCTGACTTACACTGTAACTACCTGTACCATAAAGCCCTGCAGATTTTCAAAGATTTTACTCTTCACAATAATAAAACTAATTTTTTGATGGTACCCAGATGAATCTGTTTTCTTTTTTTGTTTTTTAAGTTACCACATTAATTTTCCCAAATTAAATAGCAAATTGTGCCTGATCAATTTGTTAATGTGATCAAAGGAGGTTTTTCCTCTGGTGATACGTACATCTCTACTGATTACGTGAACATTAAGCTACATGGCAACCACTTAGAATCTCGTTTGATCGTGAAGCATTCCCATTAATTCAAGCAAAGCATTAAAGAGTGTTACATAATGAGGCACACTGAAATGGCAAAGAAGCCAGGTAGGTGAAGTGGCTCTTGCCTATAATCCCAGTTCTCACAAAGTAGAGCCAAAGGGATTAGGAGTTTAAGGCGAGTCTTGGCTATGCAGCCAAATGGCGGCCAACTTGAGCTATCCAAGATCTTGTCTAACTAAGTAATAAAGACTTGAAATGAGGTGGCAGTTAAGAGAACTGCTAAGGAGTCTGGGAGATGTGTGAGTAAAGTATTTGCTGGACACACCTGCAGCCCTGAGCTTAGAGTCTCAGCATCCACGGAAAAAGAACAGACATAGACACAAACACACACATTCATGCCAAACACACTCACAAATGCACACATGCACTCATGCACACCCACTCACTCATGCACACCCATGCATGAGAACACGCATGCACAGACACAAGCTCCCCTGCCGCTCTAAAGGCTGAAGGTCTTTTTAAGAGGGCAGGGAGATGCGGGATTGCATAATTATATTCTCTGATACAATGTGTCTCTCAAAGCTTTCTGACAGACCATGGTACAATTAAGATAGCACAGGAAAAAACTCAGCTGAAATAACACTGCATGGTAAGGGTGGTAATTGGTATCTCTCTCTTTTTTCTCTTTTGCCGGGGCCTGGTCCCTTTGCTGTTTGAAACCGTTTTAATAAAAGGAAAGTAACCTCAACACAACCCACGTAATTTTCCTAGTTTCAGACAATGATGCACATTTTTAAATGCATCATTATTTATTCATACTTTTAACAGATTCTCAGTCAGAAGAAGTGTGTTGGAGAAAACACATAATTTCAACCTGGATATGAGTAGTCACACCTTACCTGGGAGGGATTTATAAATGAAATCTTGCCTGTAGATTTTTTCCAATCCCT
Source organism: Rhabdomys pumilio (assembly GCA_030674055.1). Taxonomy (NCBI): domain Eukaryota; kingdom Metazoa; phylum Chordata; class Mammalia; order Rodentia; family Muridae; genus Rhabdomys; species Rhabdomys pumilio. Next base: position 65,922,736 of record JANHMN010000015.1, read on the forward strand.
AAAACACTTACTTTTAATATTAATGTTGTACTGTCACCAAATGCAGGGTTACTTACTATTCACATATGAGACATTTCCACAGAAACAGAATAGCAGGGGCTGAATTCAGGCATAATTTGCTATTTAATTTGGGAAAATTAAAACCCCTCCAGTCTCCAGTTTCCTAATCTATAAAATATGACTTATACTGAAAAAAATTTTCAGAAAACTCTAGATGATTAAATGAGATCACACACACAAAAAGCCAGTGGCACCAGGTCAGACACACAGCAAGTCAGACACACAGCATTCCATTCACCATATACCTGCCGTGATTGTCACTATTTGTGTTTGCTGGTGGACTTAGGTGACCCCTGTAAAAGGGTCGTTCAACCTCCCAGACAGAGAAAGGGAATATGGGGAAGGAGGAGGGAGAAGAAACAAATGAATGTAAGAGCGCACACTAGCCCCTGCACCTAAATAGAAGGTAGAGAATCTCCAAGATAACAATAAACACAAGTGTACACCAAAAGCCAGTGTGGCACACACAGTCCCTAGCACTCAGGAGGCAGAGGCAGGTGGATCTTTGTGAGTTCAAGACCAGCTTGGTCTATAGAGAGAGTTCCAGGACAGCCAAAACTACATAGAGAGACCCTGTCTCAAAAAACACAATATGAAAGGGAAAAATATATAGATATATAGATATATAGATATATATCTATATATCTATATCAAAAAGGGGGATTTGTATGCACTAGAAGGGGCAAATGTAGCCTAGAATGACACCAAGAACACCACCAACAGACATGCTAATGTGGAAGGGGGAACTCTCACAGGGCCCCACCTTCGGTTCATAAGGAATGCTGAGAATGAAAAAAAAATGAGCATCCTAATTGGTTATCCAACACCAATTAGTCAGCCCTTAAATCACACAAATTCAAGTAATTCTAAACAGACTGAGCAAATTGTATTCATATATATATATATATATATATATATGTATATATGTATGTATGTCTTTATATACATGCACAAAGTAACAAAGGAAAATAAGTTATGAGTTTGAAAGGGAGCAAAGAGGGAGAAATTATGTAATTGTATTTTAATTTTAAATACAAAGGGAACAGAGAAATATTATTAGTGGCACAAGCCACAGTCCCTGTCTCCAGAGCTTCCAGAAGACAGAATTTAATAACTTCATTTTTCAAATAGTTAATTAAAACAGAACATGGGGCTAGGTACAGTAGTATTTGCTGTAATCACAGCATTGCGACCTGTGTTCTGTTCCCAGCATCTATACAGAGAGGCTCATAACATTCGTTAATTCTAGTTCCAAGAGATCTGATGCTCCTTCCAGCTTCCACAAGTGCACACAGAGGAAAAACATCCATACATACAAAATAAAATAAGTAAATCTTAAAACCTTGCCAGATGATGGTGGTACATGCCTTTATCCCAGCACTCAGAAGGCAGAGGCAGATAGATCTCTGAGTTTGAGGCCAGCCTGGTCTACAGAGCAAGTTCCAGGGCAGTCAAGGTTACACAGAGAAACCCTGTCTCGAATCCTTCGAACTAAGCGTGCAGTGCGTGATGGAAGTAAGGTAACATACACAGTGCATGGGAACGGAGAAGTAATCCACAGGTGTGGGACAGCTGAAGGATCTGTTCACAGAAAGAACAAGGAAAAGAACAGGAAATGCCCTACCTACAAGAAAGACTTCCGGGAGGTGTGACCCCCAAGGGGACATAAAATCAGTGCTGTGTCCACTCACCTATCACGTAACAATTCCCTAGATGCCTCAACCAAATGGTTCACTGGCCTCACAAGGACTCTATCTCTTGCTCATTAACGTCTACTCATTAAAAGTTGGATTACAAATTAAAATCAAACCCACTTATTTGATCTGTAACTGTAAAAATTAATCGTTGAAGGTAGTTATTACATGAATAATATCATTCAAAATAGGCCTGGGAGTTTTAAAATAGGCTTATAAAAATATTTGTTGACATGAGCTGACTATCCCTTCTGAAACAAAGGACTTTACATTGTCCCACAATCTTCCCTCAGTCATTAACATGTATGCTGTCTTGTACACACATACAGAAGTATACAAATAAAAAAATAAATAAGTAAAACAATTTCCAAACTAAGTAAATAAAAGGTGGAGACGGGCCAGCGAGATGGCTTAGCAGGTAAAAGAGTTTGTGGTGTCATCCTGACATCCTGGATTCAAGCTCCAGTTCAGAGGAAGGAGAAATACTCTCTCAAAAGTTGTCTTTGACCTCTACATGTGTACTGTGTCACAGATGTGCCCAGAGTGGCGTTAAAGGGAGGGAGAGAGAAAGAGACAGAGGAGGGACTCATACACCACTTGGGAGAGTGGACAGAACCCAAGCAAAATGCTATGAACTTAGTCTCTGTCCAGTTAAATTCATTCTTTTATTTACAGATTGAATAAGAGAAGAAAGTTCTGAGTAGGCAAATGACTGAAAATTACAATGTCTGGGTCCCACCTTCAAAGGTTTTGATTTAATAAGCCTGGCATTTCCGGAGTGGTTCCAATTGACAGCAAATGAATCACTTAAGACAGTGGCCATGGCTGGAACCTGGAGGACAAAGGAGAGGCAGGGAGGAGGAGGAGGAAGCATCAGGGCAGAAAGGCAGCTAGAGAGGGGGATGTGAGTTCAAAGCAACTGATGCCCAGATACTTCAACACCCACAAAAGAGACAAAGGGGGTTGAGAGATCATCCAGCAGTGAAAAGCACCTGCGGCTCTTGCAGAAGAGCGAGTTTGGTTCCCCACACCTCTTTCAGGAGGCTCACAACCACCTATGACTCCAGTTCCAGGGTATCCAATGCCCTCTTCAGCCCTTCGAGGGCACCTGCACACCCATGCACACACTGTGGTGGTTATTCCTGGTTGTCAACTTGACTGCATCTGGAATGAACTACAATCCAGAATTGGAGCACTCACCTATGATCCAGATCTTGAGGCTGGGAGACACAAGTTTCTGACCAGGATCTTGATACAGAGATCTTGAGGCTTAGTAGCCATGAAAAGCTTACTTAGGCCCAGGCAAGGTAGTGCATGCCTTTGGTCCCAGGAGACTGAGGCAAGCAAATCTCTGAGTTCAAAGTCAGCCTGAGACAAAGCAAGTCCAAAATCCAGGTATGGTAGTACACACCTTTAATCTGGGCCACACCTTCTGCTGGAGACCTACATAAGGACATTGGAAGAAGGAAGATTCACTCTTCTTCGACTGCTTGCACTTAACTTGTCAGCACATCTGTTGGAATCTACTTCTCCAGAAAACCAGCTAAAACTAGCCTTGTAGGACTGAGCAACTACTAGATTCTTGGACTTCCCATCCACAGCTGCCCATTGCTGGGTTAGTTGGACTACAGACTATAAATCATCACAGTAAATTCCCTTAATATATCCAGACATTTCATAAGTTCTGACTCTGGAGAACCCTAACACACACATGCATAATTTTTAAAATAAAATATTTAAGACGAAATAGTCACTATATTTACCAAGTAACAGAAACCAGAACTCTATTGAAACATAGTCTTATCTCACTAAGTACCCTAAGCTGACTAGAACTGGTGATCCTCCTGCCTCTGTCTCACAAATGCTGAGATTACAGATGCGCATGCGCCATGCCTGTCACAGGCAGGAATTTCCAGCCTGGTTTACACAAGCAGTGGTAGAGGCTATTCTGTATCAGTAAAATGGCCGTGTAGCCGATCTGTAGTCCTGGGAATGAAAGTAACAGTGGGTTCCTCATTGTTTCTCCTGCCTGCTGCTCCTATGCTGCCACCTTGTGGATCAGCACCGTAAGGTGTCCTTTCGAATAGGAAGTGATTTCTAGAGGGTTCTGTGAATCATAAGGCAGAAAGATCACTGAGGCAGTGAAAAGCCTGAGGCCTGAGTTCAAGGGTTCGGTCCCAGCCTTTTCTTCAGTGGAGTCAGGAGGAAATCTGAACATCCATGACTGGTTTGAAGATGATGAGTTTTCTGGTTAATTTCATTGGTGGCTGCCTAACACTTTAAGGCAGCATCTCATGTGTCTGAGGCATGTCTCACTATGGAACAAAGGATAACTTGAACTTCTGATCCTCCTGCCTTCACCTCCTGGGAGCCAGAATTACAAGTGTAAGCCTCCAAGACCACTTAGCTGCAGTGCTGAAGGCTGAACTCAGGGATCCACCTGGGCTAGGAAAGTTCCAACTAAGCAAATCTGCAGCCAGGCAATCTAACCGTTTAAGCACGCTGGACTACAAACTTAAAGGAGAGTAAAAGCGATGCTGGAAGCTGGCTCAGCGGTTACGAGCACTTCTACTCTTACAAAGGACTCAAGGTTGGTTCTCAGCACCCACAGGGTGGCTCACAAACACCTATAACTGCATCTCCAGGTGATCTGACCCCTCTTCTGACTTTCCTGTATGTATGTGATGTACATAAACACATTCAGACAAAACACTTATACATATAAAATAGGTAAATCCTTTTTTAATTTTGAATTGAAAAATTATAGTGGGTAAAACGGTAACACTTATGTTACTTTATGTCACTTTAAGTGAGTGGATGGCAGTGCATTTGAATTATGCCATTTGTTCACAAAGCTGTTTTGTTAAGGCGAAAGGCTGCCTTAACAAGAACAAGGTAGCCATAGAGGCAGCAAACATGGAAATGGTCTAAAGAACTGTAGACATAGCTGGGACATAGCTCAGTTGGGAGAGCACTTGCCTGCCTTTATTGGGATGGGGGGGGACACGAGGGGGGGCTGTAGAACGTTGTTTTTTGTTTTTGTTTGTTTAGAGGTTTGTTTTTTTTTTTTTGGTTCTTTTGTTTTTAGTGTCAGAAATCATTGATCCTTCCATTTCAAATAGCCTTATTTCCTCATTTCAAATAAATTAAATGAAAACTCAGGTTAAATCACGTACCTGATTCATCTACAGTAAAAATTAGGAAAACAAATCAGGAGGGAAGAGACTGCCAGTTTTTGCAAAGGCTTCTAGAGCCTCCATCTCCATATATGTGGTCCTCAGCAGGGCTCTTTCTGGTGCCTAAACTACAACCTTGCGATCTCACCCACACCTCCACCCCAGGTAGCAGCCAGCTCATGTCTTCTTCACCATCTAATCAAGACATCCCATGAACTCTTCCACCAGATTGCTGTTTGTCAGTTCACTAGCCCCGCCCCTCTCCTAGCCCCGCCCCTCTCCTAGCCCCACCCCCTGTACTTCAAAGCCAACGTAACACAACCTTGATGGACTCATCTGCAGTCTCTACACCTCTTCCTGATCACAACATTCATACCAATCTGCGCTAATCTGCTATCCTTCTGCTCATCTCACACTTTCACTCAAAAATCTTTATGAAAGCCACGTGGTGCTGCAAGTCTGTAGTCTCAGCACTTGGAAGGTGGAGGCAGGAAGATAGGACATCATCCCTATCTACAGAGTGAGCTGAGGCCAGCCCGGCCTGTTTAGAAAAGTAGGTCTGGCAAGAGGGCCCGAAGGGAAAAGAATCCTGCCACTAAGCCTCAGGTCCTGAGTTTGTGCTTGAATATTTGATCCCCAGTTGGTGGAACTGTTTCAAAGATTAAGAAGTGTGGCCTTGGGCTGGAAAGATGGCTCAGTGGTTAAGAACACTGACTGCTCTTCCAGAGGTCCTGACTTCAATTCCCAGCACCCACATGGTGGCTCACAACCATCTGTAACAGGATCTGATGCCCTCTTCTGGTGTGTATGAAGACAGCAACAGTGTTCTCATATATATAAAACAAATAAATCGTTTAAAAAAATGTGGCCTTCTTGGAAGATACTGTGTCAGTGGGGGTGAATTTTGATCCTGTTTGTGGGTCAGGATGAGAGCTCTCAGCTGCTGCTCCAGCACCAAAACTGTCTGCCTGCTGCCATACTCCCTGTTGTGATGGTGACAGACTCCGGTCCCTCTAGAACCATGAGCCCCAAGTAAACCCTTCCTTCTATAAGTTGCCTTGGTCATGGAGTTGGTCATGGTATTTTGTCACATCAAGAGAAAACTAATTCATATAATTAAAGAAATAATAAATGTAATTTTTAAATAAATAACAAAATAAATCAATGAAAAAAAAATGCCTACATTGTAAAACCCTATCTAAAGAAAAAAAAAGGGAATGGGAGGATGGCTCAATGGATAAAGAATGACACTTGCTGCTTGCCTCACTACCTAAGTTCAATCCCAAAACACACATAGTGGAGGGAAGAGAGAGAGAAACTTTCACAGTGATAAATCTCACTGTAAAAGATAGACAAGAGGGCTGGAGAGATGGCTCAGCAGTTAAGAGCACTAACCGCTCTTCCAGAGGTCCCGAGTTCAAATCCCAGCAACCACATGGTGGCTCACAACCATCTGTAATGAGATCCGATGCCCTCTTATGGGGGTGGCTGAAGACACCTACACTGTACTTACGTATAATAAATAAATAAATTAAGTAAGCCAGAACGAGTGGGGCCAGAGTGAGGGAGAGGGGAAAAGAGAGAAGGAGGGAAGGAAAGAGGGAGAGGAGGTAGCAAGAAAAAAACAGAGCAAGAGAAAGAAGGTAAGAGGGAAAAAAAGAGAGAGAGATGTAAGAAAAAAATTTTTCACCAGATTGTACCAACTTCAAATATTGTCTGTCTTTGTTTGGTGATGGTGAGGGGTGCCCACATACTTTCAGCGATCTTTCTGCCTCAGCATCCCAAGAGCTGGGAATATGGGTGTGAGCCACCTTGCTAGGCTCAGTTAATACATTTTAACAGCTGAAAACTGAAACTGCTTTTCTGAAAAGTGTTTGTGTGCTTTTCCTCCTGTTGTCCACCAGAGGGAGCTCTGCCTCTATAAAAATTAAGATGGCAATGGGAAATCATCTAAAATTTGATGTGAACACTCTTTAAATGTGGGTTATGTAGGTTATGTTTGTTCATCCCCAAGATCTCACATTAATAAATACCACAAATATAAATTATAAAAACGTATTAAAAACCTAAATGTCCCAGCCCTTCACAAATTCAAACACTTTAAAAGTTCAGTCTCCTTTTTTTTGTTTTGTTTTGCTTTGCTTTGTTTTGTTTTGTTTTGTTTTTTCGAGACAGGGTTTCTCTGTGTAGCCCTGGCTGTCCTGGAACTCACTCTGTAGACCAGGTTGGCCTCAAACTCAGAAATCCGCCTGCCTCTGCCTCCCAAGTGCTGGGATTAAAGGCGTGCGTCACCACCACCCGCCAAAAGATCAGTCTCTTAAAAAAAAAAAAAAATCCAGTCTCTTTTAAAATCAAAATTTTTACAAAACTACAAAATCTCTCTTAAGTTTAAAGTCTCTCAACTGCAGGCTCCTGTAAAATCAAAACTAAATTAAACAGTTTCCTACATCAGGAGGGAAGAACCAGGGCACAGTCACAATCTGAACAAAGCAAACACAAACTCCAATTACACAAATAACTCAGGGTCTGGGCTCCTCCAAAGGACCTGGGTCACTTCTCCAGCTCCACCCTCTGCAGCACACACAGCTGTCTCCTAAGCTCAGGCCAGCCTCACTCTATGGCTGCTGCTGTCCTTGAAGGTTATTCCACAGAACTGACATCTCCAAAATCCTGGGTCTTCTCCTGCAACTGGGCTGCACCTCACAATAGCCTCCCCTAGGCTCTCTTCAGGGACTCCAGCCCTGCTACACAGCACCAAACCTCTGCTGCTTTCCACAACCCCTTCATATCTTAAAAACCAGTTCTACCCAGGTGACTCTCACACCACCAACTTAAGTTGTGAGCATAAGGTACAACCTAAGCAACCTCTGGAACCCAGCTTCTGTGTGCTGACTCTTCAGAAGATTTCACCTCAATGATGCTGTCTCTTCCTCACCCCACTAATCTATCCAGAGACAGGATTTCTCTGTGTAGACCTGGCTGTCCTAAAATTCACTGTAGACCAAGCTGGCCTTGGACATAAGAGATCCGCCTGCCTAAGCAGCATAATACCTGTAAATCCCAAACTCCAAAGGTTGAATGGTAGCACAGGCCTGTGAGCCCAGCAATGCTGCAGAGTCAGAAACAGGAGGGTCAAGTCGAGATCAACCTCAGCTAGACAGCTTAAATTAACCCTGAACTACATGAAATCTGGTCTCAAAAATTAAAATAAAGTAAGTTAAAAATTAAAAATCTAAAACACAACTGCTAGCTCCAGCCTGAGCTGAGCTAGGGCAGGGCTTCACATCTATAATGCCAGAACTCAAGAGGCTGAAGGCAGGATTGTTTCAAGTTCAAGGCCAGCTTAGAATACATAGTATCAGAGATACATAGTATCAGAGATACATAGTATCAGAGATAGTAGTGCATATGACTACATAGTGAAAACTAGGCCCATCAAGGCTACAGACTGAATCTCCATCTCAGAAAAGGAAAAAGAACACAGGGCTGGGCTGTGGCTCAGTGGTAGCTCAGTGGCAGAGTGCTCGCCTAGCATGCACGAGGCCATGGGTTCAATCATTACCACCAGCAATAAACACTCACACACAGACACACACAACTTTCTCTAAATTTATTTAAATAGGCAATTATAGAAAATGACAAATGGCTTAAAACACAAAGTACAAAAGAATATCTTCCAGAACCTCTGAAAATTCACTCTTGAGAAATAATTATATTAGAATTCTGCTGTGCCTTTAAGGCCCATTCTAAACACACAAGTACAAATCAAAAACACGCAGAGTCTGCTCCATCTAAATATCATTATGTATCACTGGTATCTGAGTTTCCACTGGAGTCGCATTAGTAAGGGTAACATAGAACACTCTTCAAGCCAGACCTGGAAGCGAGTGCCTGAATCCTGGTACTAAAGAAGGCTGGAAAGTCAGATGAGTTTGAGTTCAGCCCAGGCTACATCATGAGGCCCTATTTCAAAAGAAAAGAGTAATGTAGTCAGCCTTGATGGACACCACCGAGCACCCGAGAGGAGCAACACAAAATGCCCTGTACACACTCACCCTGGCACATTGTTCCCACAATAGCTTGTCGGGGCTGTGAGAATTCACTAAATCCTAACCAAGACAAAGGCCTTAAAACCGTCTCAGGCATTGCCTAGTGTGGTAGTTTGAATATTCTTGGCCCAGGGACTGGCACTATTAGGAAGTGTGTTCTTGTTGGAGTAGGTGTGGCCTTGTTGTGTGTCACTGTGGGATCCTCCTTCTAACCACATGAGAGCCAGTCTGCTCCTGGCTTCCTTGGGATGAAGATGTAGAACTCTCAGCTCCTCCTGTACCAGGCCTGCCTGGACGCCGCCATGCTCCTGCCTTGATGATAATGGACTGAACCTATAAATCAGCCCCAGTTAAATGTCGTCCTTTCTAAGAGTTGCACTGGTCATGGTGTCTCTTCACAGTAGTAAAACCCTCAGACACCTAGCTATGAATACTAATGACCTGCTACTAAATTATAATATCCAAGCATCATACATTGTAACTAGGAAAAGGCACCAGGCAGTGGTAGCACACGCCTTTAATCCCAGAACTTGGGAGGCAGAGGCAGGCAGATTTCTGAGTTCGAGGTCAGCCTGGGGTTACAAAGAGAAACTCTGTCTCAAACCCCCCCCCCCCACACACACACAAAAAAAAAAGTAACTAGGAAAAGGCAAAGTATCAAGTGGGCAGGAGTGAGACAGGGCTGTAGCCTCAGCAGCCAGGGACAAAGAGGAAGAGTTTAAGGCCAGCCTGTGCTACTGATTCATGATATCAAGTTGAGCTGAACACTTTATTAACAAACACAAGCAAACAACAAAGCCCAGAGTTAGAACAAGGGCAGCAGAACTTGAATAAGTCAAGCCTCAGCAATAGTAACTCTACAGCTTGACTTCTGACGCTATGAAGCGTGAGGCCATGAGAAAACCTGGACTAATACTGTTCATGCAACCATAATATACAAGAGAATGAAGTCCACCCATCCAGAATTATGTAAGAGGCAAGGTCTGTAACGTTCTGTAACAATCGTTTTCAAACTACATTGTTTGCTTTTGGTTCTAGGTGTAAACCATGGCTTCATGCATGCCAGGCAAGCACTCCAGCACTAAGCTACATCCCCAACCTGATTCCCAAAATAGGAAAGGTCCGAGATCCATGACTCCCAAGATTCCTTCAGAGGATCACAGTCAAAACTGTGCTCACAATAGGATAACATTGTTTGCTCTGCGCGTGTGTGTGTGTGTGTGTGTGTGTGTGTGTGTGTGTGTGTG
>JANHMN010000015.1:65932971-65975484 GCA_030674055.1 Rhabdomys pumilio
GTGTGTGTGTGTGTGTGTGTGTGTGTGTGTGCGCGTGTATTTCTTCAGAGGCCAGAAGGGACCATCAGTTCCCCTGGGGCTGCAGTTACAGCAAAGTGGGTGCAAGGAACCGAACACAGATCCTCTGGAAATAACAACTTTTGTCAAGAAGTACAACTTTCATTTTATTCAGGTTTCTCCTTTTTCAAATCTTAATGTACATTTTATGTTGTTTATTTATTTAACTTATTTATTTTAGAGATATGGTCTCAACACTAGCCATCTGACTCCAAATCAGATACCCACCTACATGCCAAGTGCTGGGATTAAAGGCATGGACCACCATGCTTAGCCAGGAGGTTTTAATTTTTTTTTTTTAATGAATTCTGTCTGCATGTACACCCGCATGCCAGAAGAGGGCAGCAGACCTCTTTATAAATGGTCATGAGCCACCATGTCCTAATCATCTTGGAAGAACAACCAGTGCTCTTAAAAGGCTGAGCCATCTCACCACTTCTCGATTCTTAAGATAGGCAGGTAGGTAGGTTGCCTGAGTTTTGACAGGGAGAACCGTGACATCGAGCTCTGCCTCCCAGGTGATGGAATAAAAGTCACATGCCACATAGCAAGTGCCAGGCCTTCTCTTTCCCGTTGGCTCCTGCGTCCTTGAACTCTGGTTTTTGCTGTTGCTTACTTATTGTTCAGTCTTCTTTCCTTCCTCATCTGCTTCCCTTACCACCCTTCCCCGAGGTTCCCACGCAGGGAGGGGCTAGCACCTAACTCAAATCTGCAGGATTCACCATCTCCACACTCAAACCTCCCTCCCCCAGCATGCACCACTGCCAACTCCTGTGAAATGCTTTATTAATGCCATCCACTCTGCCTTGGTCTTCATCCTTTCCTGAGCCAGGGTCTCAGCATGGAGGACTCGCAGCAATCCGTCTGTCTTCTATCCCTCATTCTCACTAAAGTTCTTATGGCTCAGAAAATATCATTTGTACGATAGGTGTGGTAGCCCACACCTTTAATCCTAGCACTCAGGAAGAAGAGGCAAGGAGAGCTCTGAGTTTGAAGCTAGCCTGATCTACATAGCAAGTTCCAGGACATGTAAGGCTTCATAAAGAGATCCTATCTCAAAAGACAAAACAAAAGAAAAAAACAGTGTTTATTTCTTTATGAAACATCTTTTATTTTTATTTATGCATTTGTGACAACATGGGTGTATGTGTGCATGTATGCACGTGCACACAGAAGCCAGAAAGCAGCTTTGGATCACCTGGAGACAGCATTACAAACAGTTGTGTGCTATCTGGTTTGAGTACTGTGAACAAACTCTGGTACTCTACACAAGGAACAAAGAATCTTCAGTACAGGAGCTGGAGAGATGGCTCAGTGGACTGCTCTTCCAGAAGTCCTGAGTTCAATTCCCAGCACCCACATGGTGACTCACAACCATCTGTAATGGAATCCAATGCCCTCTCTTCCGGTGTGTCTGAGGACAGCTACAGTGTACTCATATACATATAATAAATATATCTTTAAAAAAAAAAAGAATCTTCAGTACAGAACCATCTCTCTAGTCATAAGAAAACATGGTTTGTAATCCAAGCATGGCAGCATGCATCTGTTATCCCAGAACTTGGAAGGAGGGGGGAAGAGGATCTGAGTTAAAAGCTATCCTCAGCTACCTACGAGTTAGAAAACAGACCACATAAAACCCTCCTTCAGGAAACCAAAAATAAATAAATGGAAACTTTACTTCAAATTAGTATGCTTAAATAACTGTTTTGCAATATTTCAGTTTTTGTAAAAGACCTGAGCTGCCCCACCTTAGGGGCCAAACTGTAACAGACCACTCTGGCCCACGTTTGGGGGCCAAACTATAGCGGCCTGCTCTGTTCCGCAGGTCCGGGTCTAGCAAGAGAGAGAGTGGGGGGAAGAAGGGGAAGAGACACGAAGAATAGAGACAAGCCAGAGGATCTGTAGTAAAGTCTTCTTTACTGTCTCCACCATACACACATCACTACACCCCCACTACTAGAAAATCCTGGGTATTTATAGGCTTTTGCCACGATACCACATGCCTTGCAGGTGTGGATATGACGTAAGCCTTACAGGCGCGGACAGCACGTGCACCTTACAGGCATGTATGGCGTGGACAACACGTGCACCGCATGCCTTGTAGGCGTGGATACCACGTGATCCTTGCAGCTGTGGGCACTAAACAGCAAAACAAGCTATGTGGGATATCAGAGTGTGCTCAGCTGTTGTAGGCTGTTGAAAACCAAGTCTCATGTCAGGGTATATGGCTCAAGATGGCTGCAAAGCTGATAGCTGCTTTCTAGCCGCTTTTTGCTTAAAGTCGGCTCCCAACAAGTTTTTAATTTCTTTACGCTGTAAATATTAGTAAGCTCCATGTAAACAAACCCTCTTACAGCAGACATGGTATAGGCCTGTACTGCCAACACCTGGGAGGTGGAAGCAGGATCAGCAGGTCAAGGTCATCCTGGACCATTTGCTGGTTTCCAAGCAGCTTGGGCCATAAACCTTAACTCAAAAACAGACAGACTGGCCACTGCCCTCAGGAGCTTTTTAGAATCTTCCTTCTGAATCTGTTTTAATAACTGTTCCGACATGCAAAGGGGCTATGCTGAAGGACAGCACACAGGAACAGCAGTCACCACCACACGCTCATTAGCTGGCTACTGCCATCCCATGAAAGTCAGAGGAGAACAAGAATTCCACAGCTCACAGAGATTTCCAATATCAGTAATAAGTCAAAGCAGCACAGAACACACTAGTGGGCAGCATCGCGACGGGAAGAGATCTGATGTCTCCATGACAGAGCCATAAATACAAACTGACAGCAGGGAGCTGGCTGGTCCTGGACGCCTCACCATTTGGGAAACCCAGTGTTAATTAATTACCACTGGAGAAGTGTGATCCAACACCCAACCTAGATATACTAACTACCTTTGACTGCTATAGACGAGCAAACATCAGTCTCCATCTCCCCTCTCTCATTCTCCCTTCTCCATCTCTCTCTTAGCTCCTCCTCTTCCTGTTCCTCTTCCTCTCCTTTCTCCTCCTCTTCCTCTCTTTACTCCTCCCACCTTAGATCCTCCTACAGTTACCTGCTATGGACAATCTGAAGCAGTCCTACATCCCACACCTGGGATTTAAAACAAAAACATATCCCCATAACAATTCTGTGTGTGTGTGAAAGAGAGAGAGACAGAAAGAGAAAAGAGAGAGAAAGAGAGAGTTTTACTTCTCAGTAGTTTTCCATGCAAGTGTGGATTTGTACCAAGTGCATACCTGGTAAAGAAAGCCAGAGACCCTGGAAGTGAGTTACAGGGAGTTGCAAGCTACTACATAGGTCTGGGAACCAAACCCAGGTCCTCTGCAGGAGCAATAAGTGATCTCAATGAATGAGCAGCCACGCACACCTCCCCATGCCTTTTACACATTAGGAATGGGGGCCCAGGGCTTCACGATTTCCACTTGGGGTAGGAAGCCAGTGTGAAAATTTACCTTTGCTAAATACCAAAGTAACTTTATTTAGAAAATCCACCCAACACCTCTATCTCTCAGATTTCTGATCGTTTCAATAATTGTTTTCTTCTAACTTTTATGCATGACCCAAACCAAGACATATAGTGCTAAGCAGATAATACTTTGAGTCAATCCATTTTGTAACCATTTGTAATTGCCAATATCAAAAACTTCAATAAAGAAAGTATGGTGGTTTGAATAAGAATACCTCCCCTCCACCTCCTCCACCACAGGCTCATACATTTGCACGCTTAGTCTCAGGCTGATGAACTCTTTGTGGAGGATTAGGAGGAGTGGCCTCATTGGAGGGGGTGTGTCACTGGGGATGGGCTTTGTCTATCTGTCTCTGTCTCACTGCCCCCTCACTCCCTCACCCCTAGCTCTCTGTCTCTCCTCCCCTTCCCTCCCCTGCCCCTGGCCTTGGCCTGCTGCCTATATATCAGGATATAAACCTCTTAGCTACAGCACCATGCCTCTCTGCTTCTCACCATGATAATGGACTAACCCTCTAAAACTGTAAGCAAACCCCAATTAATTGCTTCCTTTTATGAGTTACCTTGCTCTTGGCGTCTCTTCACAGCAACCAAACAAAAACTAGGCAAAAACAAAACAACGACAACTAAAAAAAGAAGGCTGTTGTGGCTGACTCCTGTAATCAAACACTGGGGAAGATGAGGCAGGTCTTCAGTGAGTTCCGGGCTAGCCTGGGCTGAATAGCTTAATTGGTTAACTGCTTGCCATGCAACTATAAAGAGCAGAGTTCAGTCCCTGAGAACCGGCCTAAAAAGAAGCCAGGTGTGATGCACATTCTTGTTATCTCAGAGCTGGAGAAACACTAGGGAGCCTACTCTACTTGGTAAGTCTCAGGCCTGTAAGAGACTATCTCTGAAATAAATAAATGTCGGGCAGTGCCCAAGACAGTGCCACTCAAAGTTGTCCTCTGGCATCCACACAAACCCACATGCACATATGCCCATAATCATGCACACACACATATCCACAAAAATAAATGAGTATGAATTAAAATGCCTTTAGCCAGGCAGAGTGAGTGGCACAGACCTATAATCCCAGTACTCAGGAGGCAGAAGGTGGAGGGAGGAAGACCAAAAGTCAAATGCCATTCCGGTCAATATGGGTGACATGAGACCTTGTCCTAAACAACTAAAAAGACCTTTATCTGTGTAGTTCTGCCACATTCATAACCCACCCCTCTCCTCATGACCTCATCTCCAGCTTAGAGGCTGTAACCCCCCAACATGTGCGCTCTTACCTACAGCCTCAAGTTCCTTCCACTCTCTCAAATCAGTCACCCAACATGTGGGTCAGTCCACCATTCACAGCCAACAGCTGCCACTGCAGAGGGACAAAAAGCACTACGATAGGAAGTGTTCAGAGGTTGAACAAAAACAAGTTTCAACTGGCCCCGCCACACTTTGCATCAAGCCCACACTTCAGCAGGCAATTCCCTCTTCTTCCTAGAAAACTATTCTGAAACAGCTAAGTCTGAGTCACTTAGCAACTGTCTCACACCTTTTTTAAAAAATTGTAAATGTATTTATGTGGGGGAGGGAGTGCCTGCACTTATATCTATGTATCACATTAAATGTATTTATGGGGGGGAGGGGCTACCAGCTGCCTAGACATATGTCTGTATGTCACATGCACATGCTGAGTGCCTGCAGAAGCCAAGATGGTATTAGATTCCCTGGGCCTGGAGTTAGAGTTGTGAGCCGTCATGTGGGAGCTGAGAATCAATCCTGGAGGCTTTGGAAGAGTAGCCAGCACCTTAACCACTGAGCCAGTTCTCTAGCAATGAAAGTAATGCTCGTTTCAATGTTCCGTTTTGTGTGTTTGTTTTTTTGTAATCTGTCTCCTAAATATAATGTGGTTTATTCTAGAACTCATGGGGTCTCACTATGGCTGGCTTGGAATGTGCTACATAGACCAGGCTAGCCTCAAACTCAGAGATCTACCTGCCTCTGTGGCCTGAATGCTGGGATTAAAGTCATATGTCACCATACGGGACTTTAACCTGTGCTGCGCCTGCTCCCACACATCTCACCACACAACACAGAGCTGTTTGCCCTGGCCTCCAGTCTAGGTCCAGTCCTTAACCAAAAAAGGCATCACTGTCTTACTAAACCATGTCCTACACTGCCATTATGGCCTAGACACACATTTCACCTAAAACATGGCTACTTCGTTTTCTCCAAGCACCTTAATCTACCTCCCTCTTCTTGAATATGATGTGGTTTGTTCTAGAATGTTGCGGCCCGAGCTGCCCCACGTCTGGGGGCCAAAAATGTTGCAGACCGCTCTGTCAATGTTGGAACTCGCACTGCCAAAAGCCTTGGGGGCTAAACTGTTAGAGCCTGCACTGCCCCAGGCTGCTCCTGTCCAAGGGTCTGGGTTCAGCAAGAGAGTGAGGACAGACTCGAAGAATGGAGACCAGACAGAGTATGATTCAATCCCGTTTATTCTTCAGTCTCTCTTCTTAGTCTAAGTCCCAAGTCTTGAGTTCCTAGTCCCTAGTTCCTAGTCCCTAGTGCCTCCAAGTTCCAAGTTTCTTCTTCCAAGTGCTAAGTGCCTAATGTCTAATGCCTAATACTTAACTCCAAGTTGTACTGTCTAATTTCCAAGTTCTTCCTCCAAGTGCCAAGTGCCTAATACCTAATTCTCTGTTCCAAGTTGTACTAATGTCAAGTAATCTGTTGTCTGGTAATTTCTTCTGTCTGCCTTTTATATGTCTCACTTCTAAGTCACGCCTCTAAGTCACGCCCTTAAGTCAAGCCCTTAAGTAATGCCCTTAGGTCTTATCTCTAAATCTGATCTCTAAGTCACACCCTTAAGTCTCAGCTCTAAATCACACCTTTAAGTTTCACACACCCAAGGAAGATCCTAGGTATCTAAAGCAAGACGTTGCCGGTGGCACACGCCTTTAATCCCAGCACTTGGGAGGCAGAGGCAGGCGGATTTCTGAGATCGAGGCCAGCCTGGTCTACCGAGTAAGTTCCAGGATAGCCAGGGCTACACAGAGAAACCCTGTCTCGAAAAACCAAAAATAATAATAATAATAAATATATATATAAAAAAATGTTATCAGAGTGTGCTCAGCTGTTGTAGGCTATTGTAATCAAGTCTCTTGTCAGGGTATATGGCTCAAGATGGCTGCAAGGATGATAGCCACCTTCTGTCAGCTCCCCACACTAGAACTCATTTGTTTCTTAAACATCTATCCTAATAAAGAGTCAGGAAATTTACAATGTATCAAATAACAAAATCAATTTTTTTTTTCTGGTTAACATTCAGATTCTTTGCAAAGCTCCTTACCAGACTGATCTGAGTACCTGCTCTGAAAGGTCTTCCCCTCTCAGGTCTTCTGAGACACCCTGGACGAAGTGTGCCAACGCCTTAGGTGCTACTATCTTTCTCTATCCTCACCATTCTCTGCCTCAGAGAGTAACTGAGTCCCTTTGCTGGACTGTTGCCATCTCATCTCTTGGGGCATCATTCTGCTCCCATCCCTGGTGTCCACAGTCCTGACTTAAGGGTCCACCATCACACAGTCCCTTGTCCTGATGCCCACTCTTCACTCAGTCACTAACCTCCATCCACCTCACTGACAGCGTTTCAGAATCCCCTGCCCCACAGGCACTTCCTTCTGTAGCCACTTCCTTCTACCACTGCTGGGCTACAGTCAGCAGAGTTTTCTCTTCTCACCATGCTAAATTATAAGGCTGGGGGTGTGGCTTGGTGGTAGAGTACTTGCCTAGAATATGTAAAGTCCTGGGCTCTATCCCCAGCACTACAAAAAAGAAGAGACCCCAAATAAAGAGGAAAAAGCATAGAGACAAAGTCCCAAACTGTACCATTATTACCTGTTCCTGGGTCCATTTAACACTTTCCACAACCACAAATGTCGGCCAGACACTTGGAGCATATAACTCCCATAAGATCACTTGGAGCATATAACTCCCATAACACGTTCACTCTCCCTACAGTCACCCACTTCTCTTCACTATCCACAAAGGCAGAAAGATCTTCCCACTTCCCTCCTGAGAGGCACAAAGCCCAGACCCTCAATGACACATGAAATGTTCTTTGACTTATAGAAGGAACTATTCATTAGCGTTTGTCCACAGACAGTATTGATAGAAAAGCAGTAGGCAGCATGACTCTTTCTAAACTACCCCCCAAATACAGCATCTCTCATCTGCCATGTGTCTTGTAGGCTAGAAAGGTGAGACTCTGTCAGTACCACAGTAAGAAGACCTAAAAAGGAAGACAATACAACTGAAGCTATCTGAAGGGCTATTTTCACCTTTTCACTTGCGTGTATCTCTGAGTACGTGTGCTTTGTGTGATCACATTTCATGTATGTGTATCTATGCCATGTATGATTACATTTTCACTTATGTGCACCTATGTGTCTGTGTGCCTCATGTGAACAGATACCTGCAAAGAGCAGAAGACAGACTTGGACCCTAGGAGCTGGAATTACAAGTGATTGTGAGCCGAATGACATAGATGCTGGGATCAAACCTGGGTCCTCTGAAAGAGCAGGAAGTGTTCTTAACCTCTGAGTCCTTTCTCCAGACCCCATAGTGAAATTTCACGTGGTACATTTAACCAAAACAAGCTGAAAGCAAACAAGACTCATTTCACAATCAATCTTTTATATCGGCAGCAAACTAAAAATGTGTACAACAGCAGGGAAAAACAACATAAATAACTGCATGTCACAAGTTCATCTTTTTCCTTCAAGTTGCTAGGCAGTGGCTACCTCACAGCCATATTGTCTTTTCCACTCATTACATAAAAAGCCAAAAGCCATTCCTTAAAGAACAAGAGACACTAAGAAACACATTCAAGTTTCTCCATTAAAAAAAAAAAAAAAAAAAAAGAGCCAGGCACTGGTGGTGCATACCTTTAATCCTAGCACTCAGGAGGCAGGCGGATTTCTGAGTTCGAGGCCAGCCTGGTCTACAGAGTGAGTTCCAGGACAGCCAGGGCTACAGAGAAACCCTGTCTCAAAACATCAAACAAACAAAGCATCAGACACACTAGTACATGGGAGTTGGAAGCAAATCAGGAGTTGAAGTTGTCTGTCCACAGCTATGTAGCTAACAACAAGCCATAGTGCGCTATAAGAAAACCTTGTCTAAAAATAAACAAACAGGTAGACTAATAAATACTTAAATATGTACTAATCAAAGCACTAATCAAATGCAAAAAAAGAGCAAATAGAACCTTGTAACTATCATTTCCTTTGTTCTATTTTTATCCCTTCCCCCTAAATGTTACAAAGTCCATGTTTTATTAGGTAATTGTATAATAATTCAAATAAAAGACAGAAAGGTTAACAGAACATGGTAGCACACGCCTTTAATCCCAGCACTTGGGAGGCAGAGGCAGGCGGATTTCTGAATTTGAAGCCAGCCTGCTGTACATAGTGAGTTCCAGGACAGTCAGAGCAAATAGTGAGACCTTGTCTTAAAAAAATAAAAAATAAATAAATAAGAAAGACAGACTGACAGACAGACAACAGAAAGAACAGTATGCAAGCTGGGAGTGGTGGCACACACCTTTAACCCAAACAAAGACAGCCATTCTCTGTGAGTTCAACATCAACCTGGTCCTCATTGTGATTTGTTTCCAGGACAGCAGTGCTATAGAGAGAAACTCTGTCTCGAAAGGAAGAAAGAAAAAGAGAAAGAAAGAGAGAGAGAGAAAGAGAGAAAAAGAAAGAAAAGAAAAAAAATGACAGTTTGCAAACTAATCAGACACTCTATTACAAAATGAGAGCTATGTGTGCTCTGCATTAGAACACAAAAACTCAACAATGCAACACCTTCTCACTTTATAAGTGATGGTGAATAATAAACAAACCACACACACACACACACACACACACACACACAAACTCCAATACAAGGAGAGGAACAGGAAAATGTACCCACAATGATACACATCAGTACTGAGGGGAAACCTCATTAAGGATGTACCAGCATTCCCTAACTAGATTTCCTGGCTGCAATGATTCTCAACTAGGCAGCTCAGAACCCTACAACCACAGAAACGTGGATCCATTGGTGTTCCATAAGAGCTTGCTATTATAACACAAGTGAATTCCAGCATACATACAGCGTGACAACCCAAAGCAAGCACAGACCAACTGTTTTGTGTAAAGAATGAAAAGCAGCTATTAGCCAGCGTGAAGAATGCATGTGTTTAGATTCCTGGCATTTATTTATAACCCTGAGAAGTGTGAGCTGCCTACCTTTTAGCCAAAAAGATCAATACTTTCTCACCTGTCATTTAAGGCAAGCAGTAGCCTATGCTCAGTTAATCCAAGAAAGAACAAGCCTCCAACAGCTTCCCAATGGCAGCCGCAGAGTCCCTTGTCCAGGGTGCTAGTGAAGCCTGCTTCAGAATCCATTTACAGCCCTGCAACCAACAAAATATATGGCCCAGACTACAGCACAACCACTGCAGAGCAGCTCTGACCTGGTTCCTGTTTATCTTTACACCCAGGTTTCTCCCACCCTTACAGCAGAGCTGAGAACTCCCCAGCAGCCTTTTAAGAAACTTTTTTGTTCTTGAGTCACCATGGTTCTCCAGCAGAAAATGACAAAAGCTACAAACAATATGAGTGTCACAACTACCATAGAAGACGGGCACGTTGTGCACCTTTTTCTAGAAAATGGGAGATTCCTTCTACTGTGTGACTCAAGATCAGCTCAGGGATAATGATGTGTGTGTAGAAATCCAGTACTTTATACATTAAAAAAATTATAAACAAAAGTTTAAAAAAAGAATATCTCAGGTTGGAGAGATGGCTCAGTGGTTAAGAGCACTAGCTGCCCTTTCAGAGGACCTGGGTTCAGAAGACAATCTCTGATCATTCCATTACTAATCTGTCGTTGTTTATGATCAAATGCTTCTGTTCTACCCACTGAGCAACACAGCTTTCAAACTATCTGCAAGTCGGCTTACGTCATCTTCACTGCTTATTGCTACAGGACTTAAGCAGTAAGTTCTCAGCCATGGGGTGAGGTACACCTACATTCTAAATACCATGCAAAGCATGTAACACAATGAAGGAAGAGTCCTGCTTTCTCGAGTTCGTCTGTGATAAGGGGTGCGTGGCATACAAGGCCAAGTTTGGAAAGGAGTGAATTGCTTTAACTCTACAAACCTCAGGCTGCTCTTTCCTCAACAAATCACGTGCATGTGTGTGCATGCCATTTTCGATCACCACGTCAGAAGCTAACAAATAACATTATTATTTTCTAACTTTAAAATGCAAACCGATGTCCTTAGTTATAAACCAAACAGAATATTGTGGAAGCTGGGCGTTGGTAACGCCAAGACTTTAATCTCAATACTCAGGCCACAGAGGAGGCCAGCCCAGTCTACAGAGCAAGTTCCAAGGCAGCCTGAGCTACAGAGAAACCCTGTCTGAGGGGGCGGGGACATGGGAGGGGTGGAGAGGAGGGGCGAGGGGAGTATACTGGGATGAATGGTAAAGCTACAGTACTCCTCACCTCTACCCACCCCAATCACAGAGTGATGAGTCTGGAGAAACGGTCAAGTACAAAAATCAACCTACCTATCTCACAGTCCTTCTCCCAGTGCATAATGGGAACCCGATGTGTTTTGACGGATATAAATCCTATGAATGCACACGTATGTTACACAACTCTATAAACAGGAAGGCACCTTCGGTTGACACTGTGCTTCCAGATTTTGAAACACTGTCACATACACTGTGACACAGTGTTTACACAGAAGTCTGCACAATCTCTACAGAGCGAAGCACACGGTGAAACACCCACACCCCCGTAACCTACGGTCCTACAGTATTCTGTTTGCATCTTTATTCTACTCTTTTGTTACACTGTAATTCTCTTTTGCTCCGCTCCTTAGGGATATCTCATTCATCTTCCTAAACCCAAGGCGCGCAAAATCCAGATCAGCAAAGTACAACATAAACACCAGGCTTCTCCCTCCTCCGGCAAGACAGGTCGGTCAGGTGAGGCCTCAGTTCTGATCCTGATGTACACACCGCTATTCCTTCCCACACCCACACCCCCCTGCCACTTCTGATTTCCACAACCGATGAAGCTTGTTGCACAGGGTATGAATGTTTTGTTCCCCAGCAAAATTATCTACTGCCCAACGCTCCCTCTTCATCTGCAACACTGACTCCCCCAATTCCTACTGCAGCCTAGGGTGCTGCAGACACCCCACAGAGCTGTGTCCACGAGGCCCATACCCACCCGCGGAGCCGCGCGCCCCGGGCTCAGACTCCGTACGTACCCCAGGAGGCAGCGATCACAGACGACGCCACGACTCCCCTTGCACACAGTATAAGCCAAGGGGTCGGAGCGGAAGAGCAGCTCCCCGGGGCGCAGTGGAGCCACAGCGCGCAGCCCATTTCCCCGATCGGCAGTCGTGAACTTTTCCACCTTCAGTGCCTCCATCCTTCCTCAGATCCACACCTCAAACCAGAACGGAACCCCTAAGCTTGAGTCTCGTGTTTTCTGACTGCGCGCCTGCGTCCTGCGCTTGCGTACACCAGGGGGCGGAGACGAGCGGGCAGCTCCTGTGAGCATGCGCAGGGGGACCTACTACTGCTGGAGGGGGGGGGGGTGTATTTCGTACCGTGTTTTATTCTGCGCTTTGCTTTTTTTTCTTTTTCTTTTTCTTTTCTTTTCTTTTTTTTTTGAGACAGGGTTTCTCTGTGTAGCCCTGGCTGTCCTGGAACTCACTGGGTAGACCAGGCTGGCCTCGAACTCAGAAATCCGCCTGCCTCTGCCTCCCAAGTGCTGGGATTAAAGGCGTGCGCCACCACCGCCCGGCTTTTTTCTTTTATTTATTTATTTATTTATTTATTTATTTATTTATTTATTTATTTTTGAGACAGAGTCTCACTATGTGTAACAAAGACTGGTCTGGAACTCAATTGACCAAGGAACCAATCTATTTAGACCTCAAACTCAGGATTCTGCCTGCCTCAGCCTCCTCAGTTCTGGAATTCAAGGTGCGCTCCACCATGCCTGATTTTAATGCATAGTGAAAAAAATGATAAAGCCCAGGGGTGGTGGCACACACCTTTAACCTCAGCACTGGGGAGGCAGAGGCAGGAAGACCTCTCTCTGAGTTTAAGGCCAGTCTGGTCTATAGAGTGAGTTTCAGGACAGCCAAAGCTGTACAACAGAGAAACCCTGTCTCGGGGGGGGGGGGGGGGGGGGGAAGTTAGTAGGGCAATGGTTGTCTGTACATTCACCACCTAGATGGAAAACTTCTTAGCATCTGTAGTTTTGAATCACACTTTCTGTATATGCCTGTATTTTTTATAAACCATTTTAGAGTGACATTTGTGGAACCTTTTGAGAACATGCTGCAGTCAGGTCTTGAACACCAAAACCCTTTATTCTCTGCCTCCTGAGTATTTGGATTATGGGTATACAATTTACAATCAGAAGTGTAGTCACAAGACCTGCCTAGGAGTGTCAGCATATTTGACCAGTTCTGATGCTCAGACTCAGCTGTTACCTGTATCACACCACAGAAATTTTTTTAAAGACAGGGTATATTATGTATCTCTGGATGTCCTGGAACTCTCTGTAGATCAGGGTGGCTTTGAACTCACATAAATTCACCTGCCTCTGCCTGCGGACTGAGGATATAGGTGTCCATACTATCACACTGGCCCACCAAAAGATCTTTCTTATGCACACTTCTGCGTGGCCCCTGGCAACCCCAGCAAATTCACAAGTTGAAGACTGGGCTCAGTAACAGAGAAGTCCTGCTTGAAACATCTTTTTCTATTAGTGGTTTCTTACTTCAATCCAAATACTTTGTTGATTTGTGACCATACCTCACAGTGTTGCCCTGAAAACTCTGTGTAAAACAGGCTGACTTGGAATTCACAGAGATCTGCCTGCCTCTACTTCTCTGCCCCTGCCCCTGCCCCTGCCCCTGCCCCTGCCCCTGCCTCTGACTTTGACTCTGGTCTGCCTCTGCCCCTGCCCCTTCCCATAACTTTAATTTTTTAAAGTCTATTTTTAATGCTTTTTTAAAAAATGTTTTAACCTCTCTTGTAGCCCGCCATCTACTAGAGGTAGTGGGAAAGAAAGGATACAGGGGAAGTGGACATGTTTAGAAATGGGTTTTTTCTTTTTTCTTTTTTTTGAGTAAATCTTACGTTGTCAGGAAATCAGTAGTCTAGTCTATAGGGGTCAGTAACGACAGCTCGATCATAAACACTTTCTGGATATATTAGTCGTCTAGTTAGGTAGAGTCAGGATAGTAAATATGAATCCGCAGTGGTGGCACTATCTAGGAGAGACAGTCAGGCCTCAGCCTACCCACGAGTCAGTAGACTCAGAGGAACCTCAGAGAAGCATTCCTTCAGGAGTCTGCCGTAGCTTTTCATCTGTGTCCACTTCAGGAAAACACTCCATCATGTGTTTCTGCCAGAAAAACACCATCCAACACAACTGACTTTCAAAAAAACCCTAAGGTTCCACATTTCTCCATAAGAGAAATACTCTTATAAAAGTAAATTTATATTTTATTTATTATTATTATTATTATATTTATACTTTATTATTGAGTTAGTGTGTGTCTGTGATATGTGTCTATGTATATGAGTGAATGCATGCTTCCGTGTGGGCACAGAGCTTAGAAGACTGTGATGTGAAGAGATTCTCTCTCCACTTTTATATGACTTGCGAAGCAAGCCTTTCACCCCCTGAACCATCTCACCAGTCTTTCCCCTCTCACTTAAGTGCATACCCACTGTTTGTCATAGCTTGGATTGCTTCATTGTGTTGTGCTTGGTGCTGGAAATAGAGCCAGGACTTTGTATGTCCTGAGCCCAATTTGTGATGAAGCATTCACTACAAATTCTTTAAAGTTACAGTGTGAGGTGTGTGTGTGTGTGTGTGTGTGTGTGTGTGTGTGTGTGTGTGTAAAATTGTCTACATGTCTGCACCCTAGAACTGAGACGGAAGCTTCCCCCATGATACCTCAACAACATGACTGTATAAACAAGACCTGACCAGAGTCCAACAGACATGACAACACAGTTTATCCCACATCCACTTTTTCACCTTTGATGTGATGTCTCTTCACATTCCAACATTCACTTTTACACTCGAACCTGTAGTCACTGTTTTGGAGCCTTTTTATGCTGCAGATTGAGCTCAGAGCCTTGTACATGCTGGGCACAGTTGCTCTACACAGATTGACATGCCCAGCCCATGTATTCTTTTACTTACAAGTCTCATTACACCAGATAAATAAGAGGGAGGACCAAGTTCGTGGTGCCTGGGTACATGTAGTGCATGAACATGCAATATTATTCTGCCATTAAAAGGAATGAAATTCTGAGCTGGTAAGATAACCCAGCAGGTGAAGTGCTTACAGCCAATTCTGACCACCTTAATTGACACACCTAATTTTAAGAGAGAGAGAGAGAGAGAGAGAGAGAGAGAGAGAGAGAGAGAGAGAAAGAACCAACTTGCACAACTGACCCTATGGAATTTACACAGTCTCTCACACACAAAAAAAAAATGAATAAATATAATA
Source organism: Rhabdomys pumilio (assembly GCA_030674055.1). Classification (NCBI taxonomy): domain Eukaryota; kingdom Metazoa; phylum Chordata; class Mammalia; order Rodentia; family Muridae; genus Rhabdomys; species Rhabdomys pumilio. The sequence goes on from JANHMN010000015.1 coordinate 65,948,107, forward strand.
CAAAATATGTGGTGAAATTCTAACACATGAATCATTAAAGATAAACCTTGAAAACAAGTAAGGTGAGATACATGAGATGAAAAAGAACAAATATGAAGGACAGAGCAGACAAAAGCACAAAGGCCTAGTAGGATAGCACTGGGATCGGGCTGGAATGGAGGGAGGGAAATCAGTAAGTGGAAATAGGGTTTCCATTTGAAAAAATGAAAAAGTTAGGGGAATTACACGGTGATACTGAAAGTACAATGATGATTAAAACACTAAATGTTTGCCTGGCAAGATGACTCAGAGGGTCAAGGCACTTGCTGCCAAGAATGAGCTGAGCGTTCAATCCCAGAGACCCACTGAGTACAAGAGAAGAGTCTATTCTACGCTTGGAGCTTGACTTCTGACACCAAGTACTTGTGTGCACACATGCACACACACACACAAATTTAATAGACATATACATGTAGTTTCTGAAGTTTATTTTTAAATTATATTTTAATTTTATTATTTTGTATCCATATGTATGATACATGTTTCCTTCCACTCTGGAATCCTGGGGTCAAATTCACATTGTTTGATCTGGAAGGCAAGCCCTTTACCAGAAGATGATCCATATTCTTGGTCCAAAAATATTAAATATTTGAGAGTTGGGGAGATGGCTCCCAAGTAAGCGTGAAGACTTGAGTTCACATTCCTAATAGCCAATTAAAAGGAGCCAGGCACAGTTACACAGGCCAGCGTTGGGGAAGAAGAAGCTGGTAGATCCCCATCCCCCCAAAACAAGGTGGGGAGATTCTGAGGCAGATACCCACATTGACCTCAACCCTGCACAGAAACACACATAAGTACACATATCCATGTGCACATATGCACATGAACCTATACATACACCACACAGAAAGATACATAAATAAAAACATTCAAGAATTAATGCTTCCTTGCCCGTCTCTGACATTCTCACTTGCTCGCTTTTAACGACCTAATGGGAATCCCCGGAGCATGGGATACTAAACCTCAGTTCCAATAAATCCTAATTGTAAATTTAATACACTATTTTATTAGCAAGAGGTAAATTAAACAGTGGCTATAAATGTTTAATATAGCATCAGCCAGCAATCTGAGTAATAAACTGAGTGAACAGTTAACCAAGAATTACTGAATTGTTTCAAAACTCTTTGGCGTGACTTACCAGGAAGCTAGATTTTTTTCTGCAATGATGTATTTACTGCACATGGAACTCAAAGTTCTTCGCTTTCTAATACACTTACCATCCAGTTTGGGGGCTTGAGTGTCATCAATCATAGACATCACTTCAGGAGTGTGTGGGTTTCAGTCATTGTTCTCTCTCCCTTTTTTCTCTACTTTTTTTAATTTAATTTACCTTTATTAATGTTGTGAGGAATATTTGCCTCACATATGTCTGTGTGCTATGTGTGTGCAGAGCCTTCTAACTAAGACACCTACCTTGTTGATGTTACAGGTATGAGCCAATGCTCCTGTCTGCATCATTTATTTTCTCAGAACAAAATTATCAGTATTCCCCAAACAAAAGTATTATTGAGTGTGCCTGAAGGAGACTCATCCTGGAATATGAAGGCCTTTAGTTCTTTTCTTAGCCTTTCAGCACCTCGAACCTATGTAGAAGAGACCCTTATGGCAGCTGTTTCCTTTTCCTAGGTAAAACGTTTTTTTTTTTGAAGCTGGACAGTGTAGGCTTAGATTTTTTTCAGAACTTACTTTACATGGGATTCTTTAACACTTCAGCTTCCCTGCTAGTCCATCCGGCAGAGGGAGAGGGAGAGGAGGGGTAACAGGAAACAGTTCGTGGATCTGTTGAGAGGTAGTTCTTCGGGGCAATTCCAATCTTTGTTGTCAGGATATCAGCAGTCCAGTCTACTATATCAAACATGAATCAACAGCAGCAGTCCAGTCCAGTTGGCAAACACCAAACCTGAATCAGTGGCAGCAGCCCAAAACCAGAAGAAACTGCAAGGCTCTGCTAAATCCACAGGAGTTGGTACAAGTGTCCAGAATACCACAGGAAGTTCTTTAGCATTTCTCTCCATGAAGTTGGAACAAGAGAAGATCTGCAAAGACCAGCAGAGTGTTGCAAGGCAAACAATGCAAGAACATTGTTCACTGTCTGTTGGGTTCTACTTACACTCTCTCCAAACATCACATGTCCTCTCAAGTGTGTACCTCAGCAAAACATCCTCTCATGTAAGCATCCTCTCATTAGACAGCTTCCAGAAAACATCACATCACACAACTGAATCTCCAAAGAAACCAGAAATTTCCGCCTAATGGCAGTAGTAGCACACTCTTTTAATTCAAGCACCTGGGATACAGAAGCAAGCCAGCCTGCTCTACAGAGTGAGTTCCAGGATAGCCAGGGCTACACAGAGAAACCGTGTCTCGAAAAAACCAAAACAAAAACAAACAAACCAGAAAAACAAAGCAAAAAGAACTGATGAAGAGATGGTGTGTTGGTTCAAACAGTTTGGCTCACACAGACTCATATGTTTGAATGCTTGGCCCATAGGGAGTGGCATTATTATGAAGTGTGGTCGCATTGAAGAAAGCGGGTCACTGTGGAGGCGGCTTTGAGGTTATATATTGTGGTGGTTTAAATATGCTTGGCCCATTGAAGTAGCACTATTAGGAGGTGTGGCCTTGTTGTAGTAAGTATGCCTGTCACTATGAGGGTGGGCTTTGAGATTTCCTCCTATGCTTATGTTCCACCCGGTGCAAAAGAGGCCCTCTTGCTGGCTGCCTGTGAAAGTCAATCTTCTCTTTGCTGCCTTTGGATCAGGATGTAGAATTCTCATCTCTTCCAGTACCATGTTTGCCTGAACACTGCCATGCTGCCCACCATGATGATAATGAGCTAAATCTCTGAAATGGTAAGCTAGCTCCAATGAAATGTTTCCCTTCATAAGAGTTATCTTGGTCATGGTGTCCCTTCACAGCAATGGAAACAGACCCTAACTAAAACATCTATGTTCAAGTTACACACAGTGATAGCCGTTCTGCTACCTGTGGATCAATATATAGAACTCTCAGTTCTGCCAGTACCATGTCACTTGCATGCTGTCATGCTTCCAATCATGATGATAATGGACTAAACCTCTGAAACTGTAAGCCAGCCCCAATTACATGCTGTCCTTTCTAAGAGTTGTATGGCCATGGTGTCTCTTCACTGCAATAAAACCCTACCTAAGACAAATGGAGAGATAGCACTGTTGTTCAACCCTTGCCGTTCTTCCAGAGAACCTGAGTTCAGTTCCCAACACCCATGCTAGGCAACTGCTGGCCTCCTAGAGAACCTGAATACATATAGCATATACTTAACAGACATATACACATGGATAAAAATAAAATCTTAAAAGGGTTGATTGTAACAGGAGATATTTAGAAAACGACACTCAGTCCAGCTTGTTCCCAGGCAACCACCATTTTCCCACTGCTCCAGCTCTGGACCGGCTCCAGCTATCTAGAAACACCAGCCCTGGCACCTACAAGACGCCAGCATGGTGGCTGGCTCTGCCAATCCACCACGTTGTCTCCACAAAGCTTGACTGAGCCCCTGATAACAACCGCCATCCTTGCAGTACCTGGTAGAATGAAGAATCTTAATGTTTAAAGATTATCCAATGGATTTATATATTTGAAAATGCTCAAATAACAAGATGCTCACACAATTATAATTGTTACCCAATATCTAACCTTTAGATATAAATTGTTACCCAGGACTGCTTTTGACCCATCTGTCCTCTTCCATGGTTTCTGACTCTCCTTTCTCCTCCCCGTCCTCTCCTTCTCTCCTCCTGTCATCTCACTCTGTCTACCTTTCATACTGCCCAGTCACCTAGCCTTACTGCAAATGTAGCAGGAAAATATCCCGCTACAGTTGATGGTATGTGGTGGTTTGAATAAGATGGCCTCCATAGGCTCATGACTGAATGCTTCGTCATCAGGGAATGTCATTACTTGAGAAGGATGAGGAGGCATGGCCATGTTGGAGAAAGGAGGGTTGGGCTTTGAGGTTACAAAGCCTGAGCCTGGCCCAATGGCTTTCTCTGTCTGCTGCCTCTGGTTCTAGATGTTGAACTCTCAGCTACCTCTCCAGCACCATGTCTTCCTGCATGCCACCATGATGAGAATGAACTAAACTTCTAAAACTGTAAGTCAGACCCAATTAAATGCTTTCTCTTAGAAGAGTTGCTGTGGTCATGGTGTCTCTACACAGCAATCAAACACTAAGACGTGGTGGAATCAGATTTCCCGAAGTTTAGAATTGTTGTTTGTCAAGAATTGTTGGTTGCTATGTAGACTTCTTGTGTAGACCATGCCTGCCAGGAACTCACAGAGATCCTCCAGCCTCTGCACCGAAAGTGCTGGATTAGAGCATGCCTTTTAAGGACTACATAATTCTTGACACCAGTGCTAAGATTTGGGAAACTGTAGTTTCCAGAGGGCAGTGATGTTCATAGACTACTATCCCAAGGCATAACTGAGTTAAGAAAGCTCAGGCAAGCCTGGTGTTGATCAAAAATTGTTCAAAAAAAGAATCTATAGAAAAAAAGATTATAAAGATACTAGAAAGATTAATGTGGCAGAGATGAAATAATGTAAATTATATAGGTAAATTGTCACTGACTCTGGGTTGGCCTTGGTGGTATATCCCTTTAATCACATTAGAAAGGATGAGGTAGGTGGGTCTCCATGGGTTTGAGGTCAGTTCAGTTCTGGGCTAGTCAGGAGTACTATGAGATCTGACTCAAAAATCAAACAAACAAAATACAAAGGTGAAAATAGTCAGGAAGAGTCACCGCATCCCTGCCTGTATGTTAAAGTGTCCTCAAGACTCCCTGTCCTGGGTCAGGCTGAGCCCCAGGCTCAGTGACAAATATAAAATGAACAAACATCCAAGGATATTAAAATCACTGTGTTCTAGAGAACAACTTGAGTGCAGGGCATTTCCAAAGGAGCTAACTTGTCTATCATGACACAAAAATGGCAGCAGTGGGAGGTCAGAAATCTTGTCCATGTACAGAAGAACCCTCTGCCTGGAAATCTCTTAACTACTAAAACTCCAGGACTGACTACTCCATCAGGGTTTCCCTGGTCATTTATGATGAGTGTTGTAAGTGCCTGGTCTAATCCTGCTACCTTTGCTCTCCCGATCAGAATGCTTCATATGCTCTCAATTCGAAGATGCTTTACTCTCTACTACCTGCTGTTTGCTCTTGTACTTACCACATGCTCAATCCATTCAGCCACTCAAAATCAAATGTATAGCAGTGGTAGGTTACAGGTTCAGAGGCTCAGTTCATTATCATCAAGACATCTACACTGTTAAACAGTTCAGGACCTCTTGCCTAGGGAATGGTGCTGCCCAAAGTGCCTTGGATCTGCCCACATAAATTAAGACAATACACAATAGACATTCCCATCCACAGGTCAACCAAATACAATCCTTCATGGAGACTCTTTGCCCAGGTGATTCTATATGGTGTCATGCTGACAATTCTCTGTATTGTTCCAATTTTCGTGTACGTGCTGCTGCATATTAAACACCATGTGCCGGATAACATGTGCACCATGTTGACAATTAAAACTAACCATAGCCAAACCATTGTCCCAGAGCCAAAAGTAAATGCAGAAATCAAAGCTTGATGTGTTGAGCGAATGAGGACATGAAAGGCACCACAGCACCTGAGCTACGCAGTGCCTGCCTCTAAGAAAGTACCTTTAAATTCCGTGCCTTTAGGTCACGGACAATCCAGTTTCTGCTTTGGTTCTTCCTCTAGGGCCTCACACATTTGAGGCAATTGTTTCAAAACAGAACCACATTTCTAACGTAAACCTTTTTGGTTTTTTGAGACATGGTTTCTCTGTGCACATGTTGCCTTGGCTGGAACTTTCCCTGTAGAACAGCCTGGCCTCAAACTCAGAGATCAGTCTGCTCAAAGTGCCCTCCAAGCACTGGGATTAAAGGTGTGCACCACCACTGTGCAGCCTGAACTTCTATTTTCTTATTGTGCTGAAGATCAAACCATGTAAAGTGCTCTACCTGTGACACAACTCCAACCTAGGCTTGGAGCGTAGAATTATTTTTCACAATCTGAAAATTCAAGGCATTCCTCCCACACCGTTTTATCTGAGTATAGTGGATTGATCTCAAGGCCTCACACACGATAGGCACTCTACCACTACCACTGAGGTATATCCCATCCCAGAAACCCTTTTGTGTGGTATATATGCATAAGTTTGTGTGTGGTGGACAAATCTTTATTGCTTATTTTTTGATACAAGATCTCTAGAGCCTTTTCAACTGAACCTAGAGCTCATAACTTGGTAGACTGTCTGACTCGTGAGCACCTCTCCCATGTCATCCTTCAGTACTACTACCACGGTCACCCAGCTTTACATGTCTGCTGGGACCTCAGCTTATGTCCTCATGATTGTACAGCAAGCTCTACTGAGCCACCTCCCTCCTTACAATAGGTTTCGTGGTTGAGACAAGATCTTGCTCTCTTGTGCCCAACCCCATCACCAAACATACTGGTCTCCAACTCTGGATGGCTCACCCCTCTCACCTCAGCCACTACACTTAGCTCCTCAAGACACTTCAGTTACACAGACAGAATGATTGAGAGCAGAAAATAAGTTTGGAGTCAATTTAAAATTTCACTCATGTATATGGAGACCAGAAAACACACAGAGAATACTGGCTGGTTTTGTGTGTCAACTTGACACAAGCTGGAGTTATCAGAGAGATTGATTCCCTTGAGGAAATGCCTCCATGAGATCCAACTGTAAGGCATTTTCTCAATTAGTGATCAAGGGGGGAGGGCCCATTGTGGATGGTGCCATGCCTGGGCTGGTAGTCCTGGGTTCTATAAAAAAGCAAGCTGAGCAAGTAACTCTCCATAGCCTCTGCATCAGCTCCTGCTTCCTGACCTGCTTGAGTTCCAGTCCTGCCTTCCTTTGGTGATGAACGGCAATGTCGAAGTGTAAGCTGAATAAACCTTTCCTCCCCAACTTGCTTCTTGGTCATGTTTTGTGCAGAAATAAAAACCCTAAGACAGACACACAGAGAGAGACACAGACACACACACAAATAAACTATATACAAATTCTTTATTTCTCAGAAAGTTTTAAAACATACAATTTAAAATTTAAACAATTGGATTGCATAGTACCTGATAATCCACTTCAACATAATAAAAGATAAACTAATCACATTCTGAAATAGGTTTATATTCTGTTTTGTTTTGTTTGACAGGGTCTTTCCTTAGCCCAAACTGACCTCAAACTCAACTCTACAGTTGAAACTGGCATTAAACTGATAGGCCCTCTACCTCACAAGTCCTGGGACTCATACCACTATGTCTGCCCAAATCAATTTATTTTCTAAGTGTAACAGTACAGAAACTGGAGGAAGACACAAGCAATTGGCAATGGTGAAAAGTGCGTATTTAAAGATGTTTGGCCCGAAGGTTTTTTTTGGCTTTTTTTTTTTTTTTTTTTTTAAGTAAACTAAATTACAATTAGAAATACTCCATACCTATGGGCCTTTACAGTAAATAGAAATTTTTTTAAAATTTCCTGTGCTGGGGAGCAAAACCAGAACCTTGGACATACTGGGTATGTTTTACCATTGATGTACAGCAGAGAGTAATTTAAAACAAAGCAATTTGATCTGGTCAAACTGACAGGTTTTTGTTTTATTTAACTTTGACTAAATCTGTAGCCACTGGTTTCTCGTACATCAAAGGTATCAACTTGAGAAGAAATTATTTGCCTCATTTGTGCCAAACAAGGATAGTCTCTCTTCTGTTAAAAGGACATGAACTTCTTGAAATTCAGTTTTCGTTTGTCACATAATTTCAAAATTAATGAACAAACAGCTCCAGCTCATTCACAGCTTGTAGACTTTTCTCCTAGAGCTCAATGTCCTCCAAGCAGTAGTCATAGATCCATTTAAAGACAGAGTCTTCCGAACGCTCGATAGCTTCAAAAAGTCTTTTGAAGTCATGAGGATACATTTTAGCAGCTGTGTGTCCAGGGTTTTTTCTTATCTGCCTCAGTATATTAATCGGATCAACCGAAGTCAGTGAACTGCAGAGGAAACCAAACACACACACTTAACTCCCTTTCACAACTGTCAGCCACAGCTGAGAGAGCTGCCGCCTATGTCCAATTAAAATGGCTAACACATATAACTGGATTCAGTTCACAGTTTAATATATGCATTCTTAACTCCGTATAGAGATAACTCTGAACTGACACTCTTACCTTAACCTCCCAAGTACTGGGATTACAGGTATGAATGCCACACTCAGTTTGGATAAGAAATATGTACATAAAACATGTTAAGGCTATAATCTCAGTACCCAGGAGACGAGGACAGCTGTTCTTAAAAATTCAGAGCTAACCTGCAATGAAAATCACCAACTGAAGTTTTAACATGGTATAATTAATTCTCACAAAAATTCTAGTTTATATATTATCATTTTTATTTTTACTTTGAGATAGGGTCTCACCACATAGCTTTGGCTGGCTGGCCTGGAACTTAATATGTAGACCTGGCTAGCCTCAAATTTATAGAGATCCACTTGCCTCTGTATCCTGAGCACTGTGATTAAAGGTGTGCACCATCACACACACCTAGTAGTTTTTCTCTTTCCTGCGTTTTGATATCTGCATTTAAATGGCCACCACCCCAAGACAGCGAGATGAAAATCAGGTTTCTTTTGGTGGTTTATTGACATCTTAAACTTTTGTAATTGTAGGTTTCTCCTTTCTTTGTAAATACTGAGTGCACTGGTACACATCTGCACATCCATAATCCCAGTACTTGGGAAGTAAAGGCAGGAGTTTTACGAGTTCAAAGTCATCTCTGGCTGAACAGAAAGTTAAGGCTAGCTTGGCCTATATGAAACCCAATCTCAAAATAAATGTTACCAGTCAACAGTCCTATTGGGACACGATGATTAATTAAAACAACTACTACCTTTCCATCTTCTGACAATACTTTAGGGCTTGCTGGTTACAAGGTAAATAAGAGAGACGACATTACACAGGCTGGAGAGATGGCACTGAGGTCAGAGTACTTGCTGCTCTTCTTGGGGACCTGAGCTCAGTTCTCAGCACCTACGTCAAGCAGCCCTGTAACTCCAGCTCCAGGGGATACAACATGCTGTTCTGGCCTCCATGGGCACAGCACACACATGTACATACACATAAAAATAAAATATTGAGTATCCTAGGTTTTGCTGCTTAAAGATGAAAATAAATGAAACTTGCAGTGTATGGAAAACATAACGCACAACAGGGAGAAAAGGTATTTTTATTTACTGTTTCTTTACTTTTGTCTTACGGGTAGGTGCGTGTGTGCCATACATGTGGTGCCCACAAACGCAAGCAGGGGGCGCTAGAGCTCCTGGAACTGGAATTACAGGTGCGTGTGAACTGCTTCTCAAACATCTCTCTGGCCCAGAAGGAAGTATTTTTAACAGGTAAATGATTTAGAGTAAGATCAAGATGTGAAATCAGGATGTGAAAAGTCACCTTCTAACACAGGAGACAATCTCAGTGAACCACTATTCTACACTCATCTGTATTGAACTTCTACTTACCGCAAATGCTGTACTATTGGGGTATTGCGTTTCCCAAAGCAGTGCTTTACCAAGTGGAAAAATATATCATAGTTCAAAGGACTTAGGTTTTCTGTAAATAAAGTCCTACGAGGAGTCATTTGAACAAGATATAGGTTTTGTTTCAGTAAATTTAGTGATGCCTAGACAGAAAGAAAAATAATTTTTGTCAGTCATAAACTATTACCAAGAAGATCGCTGACTACTTATTTCTTCAAAATAGTCGCTGCTCCTACAGGTCTCTAGGCCTTCTTGTAGGAGGGTAACACTTTGTAACCTAGGCCATGCCAGAGTTCTGAACAGAAAATAACCTAGAGGGATGAGATTTTTACCCCGTGTAAGTCAAGAGCAGTTGCTGACTGTTTGCAATGGAAGAGGATCCACAGCAGAGTCGAACTCCATCCCTCAGCTGCAGGGAAACTCAACATGTGCCTAGTAAACCACTCACCACTTCCTGAAAGTTCTAGCATCGTCCTTCATGTAACCACGACAGCTAGAGTTCACTGACTTGTGACTAGTGAACATCAGAGCTCAAACAGCCCCAGCATGAACGGAGCTCCCGCTGTGCTCAAGGGACACCACCACCAGACCCAAGGACAGAGAATCATTACCAACTAGCCTGTTCCTTATTCCTTCTTCTTCCTAATCATACATTTATATACTGTGTATGCACACATATGTATGCACAATCTTACAACTGAAAATCTGCTGATTACATGATAAAGGGAGTGGCATCGTTTGTCCTTACCCTGTGCTTTGACTTTTCTAAGTGCCCATTTTCCGTATGCACACTAAAGGATGACCAAGGCTCCTGGAGGAAGAAAAACAGACAAGCTCTTTCTTTCCGTAGGTCAGTGTGTGACGCAGATGCACATGTGGACATTTCCGTGTGGAGATTAGAGGCTGTTCTCAGCTGTTTTCTTCTATCATTCTCCACATTATTTTTCAAGTCAGGGTCTCTCATGAACCTGGGGCTTGTGGGTTCTGTAGGACTAAGGATCCTCTTGCCTCTGCCTCCCCAGGCCTGGGATTAGAGCCATGGCCCACCGCACTGGACTTTTTCCATGGATGCTGGGAACTGAACTCAGGTCCTCCTGTTTGTACTGCAAGTGCTGTTCCAACTGAGTCATCTCCTCAACTTCAAGACTCTGTTTAGTTTATATACTACAACTGAAAACCAAGGCTCCTCAACTCTCTCAGTTAATTCTCTTTTGTCAAAATATCTCAAGTTATTATTGCCTTAAAAAAAAATCTACCTATGGCCAGGCGGTGGTGGCGCACGCCTTTAATCCCAGCACTTGGGGGGCAGAGGCAGGTGCTTTCTGAGTTCGAGGCCAGCCTGGTCTACCAAGTGAGTTCCAGGATAGCCAGGGCTACACGGAGAAACCCTGTCTCGAAAAACAAAACAAAACAAAACAAAAAAATCTACCTATGTAAATCTGGGCATGGTGGTATATACTCTCTGGAGGTAAAGGCTACAAGAGACCCAGTCCACCCACCCTATAAAACAAAAATCAAAACTAAAAAGCAAAACAAAAAAGTCCCATACCTAGGAGCTAAGGTTTGTAGCTTTATATTTAAGCACTTGCCTCAAATCCAAAACCCTACACAAATAAAAGGATAAATCACTTCAAGTCATATCTGGCAATGCTCAGTGGGGTTAACAGTGACTGACTATTGAGTTTGGATACTCAAATAGCATATTTTGTATAAGAGGTAAAGGGTATGTATCATATCATATGCGGTGATAAGCAATATGATATTCACCACATTAAAAGAAAAATAGAAATGTCATCATAGTATAAATTTCTGGGCTATAACTCTAACAGCGACTCATAAAATTTCTTTCCTTTCCGTAGAGCCTATCTCAAACAAACCAAGTTTCCTAGTTTTATCATGAGCCAGTCATGTTGCTTTTATAAGAGAAGTTGCCAAACAAGTGTCAATGTTAATCCCCTTTCAAGAGCTGGTAATAACACATGCCTTTAATCAGGAGGCGGACACAGGAGGATCTCTGAATTCAAGGCCACTCTGATCTGCATAAGGAATAAGAAGTTCCACCAGGTAGGGGTACATAGTCACACTCTACTTCAAAATAAAACTAAACAAGTCAGAAAATAATGAAATTAATATTTTAAACCTTTAGTGCAGGGTCTGCACTTACCAACTAGAGTAACACAGTCCTGGCATTAAAACTTCACTCACCATGTGCAGAAACTTAATCTCACAAGCCACTTGCCAAAGCACACCCAGTACTTGATATAAATCCGGCCTTTTAGGAGTCGCTATTAGTTTCTAGTAAAAACAAACAAACAAAATCATGTTACATAGAATCTTAATAAATATCAAATGTTGGGTTTTAACTGAAACATCTTAATAGCATCTAAAAATTTAAATTAAAAGATGAGAATTGGCTAGGCATGGTCTTTAACCCTAGTTCTCAGGAGGAAGAGGCAGGAGACTCTTTGTGAATTCCAGGATAGACAGGTCGATATAATCTAAGTAAAAAATATTAACCATAAGTACTTTCAAGTAGTTTTCCATTTTGAAAACAAATGGCTGTGTGTGGGCTGGAGTGGTTAGGAGCACTTGTTGCTCTTCCAGAGGACTAGAATTTGTTCCCCATCACAGCAAAGGGCCATTCATACCTTGTAAGAATGAGTTATTAAATCGTGCATCAAGAATGGTTAAGTCTGGCTGGGCAGTGGTGGCGCACACCTTTAACCCTGGCACTTGGGAGGCAGGGGCAGGCTGACCTCTGAGTTCGAGGCCAGCCTGGTTTACAGAGTGAGTTCCAGGACAGCCAGGGCTACACAGAGAAACCTTGTCTCGAAAAACCAAAATAAAAAAAAAAATTAAATTAAATTTAAAAAAAAGAAAAAAGAAAATAGAAAAGGGAATTGTTAAGTCTGTCACCCTAGTTCCAGGGAATCCAATACCTTCTAGCTCTGCCAAGTAACTTGCACACACGTGGCATAAATACACACTTCTAAATAAAAAGAAAATGAAAACAAAACAAACAACAACAAATACCACAGGCCAGAAAGACGGCTCTGTAGTCAAGAGCAGCGGATGCTCGTCCAGAGGACCCAGATTCAAGAGGACTCACAGGACAAGCCACAAACGTCTGTCATTCCAGACAGAGGATCTGATGCCCTGATCTGCCCTCATCAAGCCCGTAACTCAGGGCTGGGGAGGTGGAGACAGAGGATTCCTGGGGTTTGCTAGTCAACTAGTCTAGCCAAATTGGCAAACTACAAGTCCTAGTGAGAACTGTGTCTCAAACAGGCAAATCGATAAATAAATAAAGCAGAGGTAAACAGAGAAAAGAATCAAGAGGAAGGTAGACAGGTCTTGAGCAAAGGCAACAGAGGCTGGCCTGGACCTCTACCTACTCACCAGTGCACTACCCCGCCACAACCTGAAAACAAGAAGTTATAGGAACACTATGAACGCATGTATGTGGCTGCTTTGTTCATAATATTTGAGAACAAACATTTGAGAAGCCGTAGAAGCGGCTAAGTGTTAATGCAGCTGAAGCTTGAGAGAATCACAGCACTCTTTCAAAGCAGTGATACCAATTATCTTTTAACAACGCACCCGGAATTCTTTTTCGCTAATAAACACATTCAGTTCTACTCGTCCATATCTGTATATAGATTCGCAGGAGTACAGATCGAACAGAATTTTCCAAAGTACTCGTCGTTCGTGTTTATTTGGTAAGATTCCGAATACTTTTATAGGAACACCTGTTAGGGATACAAACACAAATCTGTATAAGGTCCTTAAAACTGTCTCTTATGACCACATTGTGCTGATGCAAAGTAAGTTAGCAATGGTAACTGTATTTTAATTAAGGACCCAAGATGGTGGATGACATGCAGGTGTAGTGTGCTAGAGTCACCAGGGAGATAGCTAAAGACAGCTGGGTAACAACAGTACCAGAGAGGTGTGGGAACACCCCAAAAGGAGAAACTGGAAAGAGCAGAGCAGGGAGCTGAGGTCAGAGAGGGGTTAACTGCAAGTGTGAGGAGGACGTGTTTCCAGGTGGGCCTATGCAAAGAGCCCACCACTGTACAGGATACCCAGGGTATGCTGTTCAGTCTACCCAGACTGGTTCCAGGTTCAGTGACAGGCTTAGGGTGACTGTGAAGGACACTCAACATCAAACTCTGCTTCCACTCGCACACACATGTACATGTGCACATCCAAGAATATGTATACATACATAAAGAGGAAAAAAAGAAAGAACATAAAAGGCTTTGTACTGGGGCGTCTTTTCCACAAAGCTTCTTCGGCAGTCAGCTGCATCAAGATGAAGCTGACTACCTCCTTCCCTGCCACCGGCTGTCAGAAACTCAGTGATATGGATGATGAACACAAGCTTCATATGCTCGATGAGCAGGGCGCGCACAGCCTCAGAAGTAGCTGCCGATGTTCTAGTTGAAGAGTGGAAGGGCTATGTGGTCTGGATTTTTTATAGGAATGACAAACAAGGTTTTCCCAAGAAGTAAAGAGTTTTGACCCACGGCAAAGTGTGCCTGCCATTGAGTAAGGACATTCTTGTTATAGACCAAGAACTGGAGAAAGGAAGCCCAAGTCTGTTCGTGGATGCCAATCTGAGTGTTCTCAACTTGGTTACTGTTTAAAAAGAAGAGAAGGATATTCCTGGACTGACAGATACTACTATGCCTCATTGGTTGGGACCTAAAAGAGCTAGTAGAATCCAAAAAGTTTTTAAATCTCTCTAAAGAAGATGATATCCACCAATATGTTGTCAGAAAGCCCTTAAGCAAAGAAGTTAAGAAGCCCAGGACCAAAGCACCCAAGATTCAGGGTCTTGTTACTCCATGTGTCTTGCAAGATGAATGCTGACTTACTGCTCTGAAGGAACTAAGACAGTTGCCTACAGCAATGACAAAAAGGAGGAGATACTAGAAAAAAACCCTTTCCTCTTGGCACTCATGGGAGTAGCCACAAAACACTATTTCAAAATAAGATTTTTGGGGTTGGAGAGATGTCAGGACTTAAGAGCATTTAGTGCTTTTCCAGAGGATTCAAATTTGGTTCCCAGCACCCACCTTGAGTGGCTCACAGTGACCTGTAACTCCAGCTCCAGGAGATCTGATGTCTTCTTCTGGCTTCTGAGGGCACCCATCTGTACATGCACATACTTACATACATGAGTGTTAAAGAAACATTCTCTCTGCTGAGTCAGCAGCTTAATTCTGTCCCCTCATCTCCCCTACCCCTGGAAAATATGGAACTAAATGCTGACACCTGCCCAGAATTCCTCTAGACTGCAAAGAAGAAATTGGAATCAGATTCATGCAATATTCAGTGAAATGGATCCCTGGTTGAGGTATCAACCCAGTGTTTAGAATAGCACACACACTTGTGTCAGGTGACACACCCTGGATATCTGGAAGGTCAGCCCAAGAGCAAGACAAGCACTTGAAACTGGATCAGGTGTGATGATTATGTGTAAGCAGACGTGTGGCGGACGCCCACTGACAGAATGAGCATCTGTGACCTCACATGGGAAGGACACCCAGGAGAGTGACAGACATCCAGGTGCAAGGCAGCGACCAGCAATCATGTGAGAAGGCACCCAGTTTCTACATCCCATCTGCTCTTCCCCTTCATGCGGATTTGACCTGTTTCATACCAAACATTAATTTAGCAGACCAATGTTGTCCTTCTGTCTTGCTCGCCCCTCTTCTTTTAATTTCCACTTTGATAGGCTTGTCCAAAGCAGATGGGCTAGCTGACTGGTGTGCGGGATCTGTGTCTCAGCCTCCTGACAGCTGGGACTCTTCTCAGCTTTTAAGTTGTCTGAGTTTGTGTCTATCTTTAAGATTTATCTTTATTATTTTTAATTATATATAGACATGTGTTACTGCATATGGGCGCACATGTTGAGTGCAGGTGCCCAAGGATGCCAAAGGCATTGGATCTCTCAGAGCTGTGCACATGGATGCTGGGAACTAAACTCCAGTTCTCAGGAGGAGCAGCGAGCGCTCTTAAGCATGGAGCCAGATCAAGCCACCCCATCACTCCACTTCCTCACCTACTCAGTCTACTCTTAACTAAACTGCTTCACTGACACCAATTTTCCCTTTTCCCTTTTCCAACCAATTCAATACTAATCAGTAATCTTCTACTGTTTTCCTTCCATGCATACACATAGCTGACTAGTATTTTAATACGCAATATACCTTCAGTGTTCCCATGCTGTTTTTATGATTGGCATTTAAGGGAAATTGTGTATTTGCTGTTATTTGTTCATAATGGGCCTATCCTTCAATAACCATTGTTTCGACAGACACTGTTCTACTTTTAGGGGTGTACTAAGGATTCTAAGTACAGCCAAAGACAAAGAGGACACCAGTAAATTCCTGGACAAATTCCAAGAGAACACAAACAGCCTAATGAAGTAAGAAAGTTAAGTGTGGATAGGAATTGATATTCAATAAAGAGACAGAAATACTACATTTAAAAAAAAAAAGCCACTTCAAAGAGTAAACTCAGGACGTCAAATAAAAAAATATATAGAAAACCCCACTAATAGAATGGCTCAAGGGAAAATGCAATGTCTGGGCTTAAGACGAACTAAAGGAAATGGAGCACTCAGAAACGACAAAGTAAACCAACCGGATGGTATCGGCAGAACATCTGAGATCTGTGGTACACTATAAAAGACCAAATCTACAAATCATGAGCATAAACAATGATTCATGCTAACGGCATAAAAAAAAGCTTAATGAAAACCATAGCAGAAGGTTCCCGAGTCTAGGGAAAGACATGCCCATTAGCCAATGATGCTTCAGAGTGCCAAACAGACATGACCAGAGAAGAACCTTCTCATTTCAGGATAGTGAAAACATCCAATACACAGAACAGAAAAAGCACTCTGGAAGCTGCACAAGAGAGATGGCAAGCTGCATACAAACACAGGCCTAGCAGAGTAACTGTAGATGTCTCAACAGAAACTAAGACAGGAGGGCTTGGGAAGATGCACTTCAAACTCTGAAAGACGATAACTGTGACCAGTATACAACACCCACTAAAGCTATGTAACAATCAAAGGAGAAAGAAAAACATTCCATAAGAGACATTCACATAAAGACATTCTTAACTACTAAACTAGCCCTACAGAAAATACTTGAATTCTTCACACTGAAGAAAGATAATGTCCAGATGTTTAGAAGAAAGAATAAACTACATTACAAACAGTAATTGAGCAAAGGAAGAATAAGAAAACACCCAAACTACAGGATCAATAAAATAGATACATTCCAATAATAATGCTTACTGTTAATAGTCTAATAAATTCCCCAATCAAAAGGTTAAGATCAGCAAATTGAACTTAAAAACAGGATCTAATTGTGTATTATACAATACACAATGTTATACAATACACAACGCCATTTCTTTTTTTAGCCATAAAGAACAAAGTTATGTCACTGAAGGGAAATGAAAGAAACCGAAGATTATTAAATTAAGCAAATTAAGGCAGCCTCAGAAAGTCAAAGATCTTGCATTCTCTCATATGTAGTTATTAGATTTTTACATAGATACATAAAATCATGTATTATAGTATGATGTGAAAGCAGAAGCAACACTATTTAAGAGATAAAAGTCGCTAGCGGAAGGACTGAAGGGCAGGGGGAGTTAAGAGCACTGGCAGCTCTTTTAGCACCTTGGTCAATCCCTAGCACCCACATGGCAGCTAACAACTGTGTAAGTTCTCAGTTCCAGGGGAATCCAGCGCCCTCTTCTGGTTTACATGGGCACTTCATGAACAGCTTGTATAGACAAAAACAAGGAAGCAGAACACAGATATGCACGAAATAAACAAATCCTTAAACAGAAATTTTAAATAAAAAGGTAATACGAAAGGGAAATTATATGAACACATGTTTAAACATAAATTTATGTGAAAATGTCCTTATGTAAAATAGTCCCATGTACAATGAGTATATATAATTAAAATTCAATAACTAAGCTTCCTTCCCCACTGCCCCCCCACCCCCGACCCTTAGTACATAATTAATCCTTTATAGAACTAAAATGGTTGTCCATATGCAGGAAAAGTGAAAGGCATGTTTAATGAAAGAGTAGTTGCTCATGAACTGATCTAAATTTCTATATATGACATATACATCCAGTAAACAAATGAGTTAGATTGGAAAAAATATAAAGCATCAGCTTTAGTGAATGACAAAAATTACCTGCTGACCAAGGAACTGCTTTTATTCCCAGGTTCTGAAAAATTGCATGTGAATTCACATCTGGTCTTACTATTTCCTGATATCTAGGGTCCATTTTAAAGAAGTCACAGTGAACCACCTGTAGCTCTCCATCCATATTCTTCCTTAAGGACTGAAGAGACAGAGAGGCGAGATTAGAAATTTATCATCATGTACAATTCAAGGTCTACCTCAAGAAAAGATAAATAAAATAAAAACAGCTGGTGGGGCATGCCTGAAATCTCATCTCAGAAAACTGAGACAGAATTACAAATTCAAAGGGGCCCCAGTTACACAATAACTCTAGGACCAGCCTATCTCTATGATATAGTGAGATCTGGTCTTAAAGATCCAAGGGCTGGAAGGTATAAAGCTTAATGGTAGAATATTTGCCAAACATCCAGGGAGGCTCTCCAGCACCTCAAATAAAATAAAATAATTCAAAGATCTTGCATGAAGATATAAATAGTTCTAATAAACCTCAAATTTAACAAAGGAAATAAAAATCAACTACTGTCTGAGAAATGATCAAATGCAACAGTTTTCTTAAGAAAAGAGGTGTGAAACCCAAGTAACCTTCTTCCATAGTGGCCCATGGGACTCAGTAGCTCAGGACTTGTGTCGCATGGACAGAGCTCTGGATTCAACCATCAGCACCACATTGAAAAAAAAAACTGGCCGGGCGGTGGTGGTGCACGCCTTTAATCCCAGCACTTGGGAGGCAGAGGCAGGCGGATTTCTGAGTTCGAGGCCAGCCTGGTCTACCGAGTGAGTTCCAGGACAGCCAGGGCTACTCAGAGAAACCCTGTCTCGAAAAAACAGGAAAAAAAAAAATCACCAACAAATTTTCTTTTATCTTTTTAAAAAATTGTTGTTGTTAATGCTTTAGTTGTCTATAAAGCTGGCTCTCTTTTGGAGGGTGTAGGGAATGTTAAGGCAAGGTCTCACTATGTAGCACTGGCTGGCCTGGAACTTACTTTACTATGTGGCTCATCTCTAACTCTTAGGTGATTGATTCTGCTTTTGTCTCCCACATGTTAGGATTGCAGGTACTTGGGAGGCAGAAGCAGAAAGAGCTCTACCAATCTGATCTACTAGCTTTCTCCTCCTCCTCCTCCTCCTCCTCCTCCTCCTTCTTCTTCTTTAATCTTCAATGTTGTCAATTACAAAAAGAGTATGTTTTACATTTTCACTATGTAGCCCTGTCTGGTCTAAAATTTCAAAGATAGATCAGGTTAGCCTTGGAACCAATGACTCTCACTCTCCTACCTCTGCTCCAGAATTGAAGGTGTGTGGTACTTCATCTGCCACTCCCACTCTCAACACCCTGTTTTTACCATGGACCTTGTTTGTGCTAGGCCAACTAGCTGTTGTACCACCAAGCATAAACCCACCAACAGCCAACAACAACTCAACACTCTAAAGTTTCAGTTTGAAACAATTCAATCTTTAGATATTGTAGTTATTTCCCCAACTTCAGGCCATTCCTTCTTCATGCTTCAGGAAGGTGGTATAGATCCAATGTTTCCTGAATTAATTTCCTCTCAAGGGTCAGCTGTCAGTTAAAGACTCAGAATCAATCATTTGGAAAAAAAATAACAGCATTCTGCAACTCTACTTATCCATCTCAAACCTTTTTTGCTTCAACTGAAGTCCTCAGTAAACTCAGTTCACAAAGAGAACAGAGTCCACCCATTAACCTCACCTCAGCACTCACTCTAGAATGTTAAGTTCACACAGGGCAGGGACATGGCACAGCTTACTGAAGACGGGACACGAGCTTGGTGACCTATTATGTATCACTCAGCTAGACTGTATAGAAAGGGAAAATGGGACATATTTCCTCCTGATCTTGAGAGAACAAAATACACTCATTTAACTAAAGGTAGATTAACAACTGAAAAGTGTAGCAACAACCTCATTGATGGAAGCCTTATGTAGCAAGTGGTCACATGCAGATTTACAGAAAGTACCCAATTTTATGCTGAGAGTCAATGGAGAATGGGCAGCTATGTGGGGATGAGCCAGAATAAAAGGAGTGTGATCTACTAGAACCAACCAAAGGAGGGAGAAGACCCAGGACCCATCTGTTCAGATTCTTAGGCTCTCTGTTTATGCCATTCCTCCCTCCTGGGCAGAGGGCGAGCGCTTCTGACAAAAAACTCATGCTCTACTAGGAATCAAGGCAAGCCAAAGACTACCTTTACAGGCAGTTCTCACATAGAAAGCTTACAATAAGTCACAGGCTTACCCTTTCTTTTGCAGTGAGGTGGCCCTAGCTTCTATGTCTATCCTGAGTATAGTAGTTCTGGTCTCTAGGGCTCGATTTGAAGAACAGGAGGACAGAAACACTTTATTTCTGAGGCTATACCTGAGGACTTCCAACTGTCCTTTATTCCACAATACCCGGTATGTCAATGAGTCACACTTTGAGGTTATCATTTTCTGGACCCCAGTAGGAACTAGAAAACAGATTTCAGAACTCCCAAACTTTTATTAGTTACTCAACAAGAATGGAATACTCAATAGGTCCTACTCTTTGCACAGATATTAGACATGGTCGCTAAAAAGTCCATAAGAAGAAATGATGTGCTTAATTTTACTTCTTTAGCTCACTCAAACCTAGTGGATGGAACAACAAATTACTTTAGGAACATAAAAATATACCTCCAAATGTGGAATAAAAGTCTTTTCACTCTCAAAGGCAACCACTCTGGCACCAGCTTTAAGTAATGCCCCAGTCAGGATTCCAGGACCTGGTATATATTAACAGAAAAACTTTATTTGCAAAATAAACAGCATAGTGTCTCTCTGTCGGTCTCTCTGTCTTTCTTCCTTTCTCTATTTTTATGACAGGATCTCACTGTGTATGTAGCTCTGGTTGTCCTGGAATTCACCCTGTAGACCAGGCTGGCCTCGAACTTACAGATCAGCCTGCCTCTGCTGGGATTAAAGGTGTGTACCAATGCACCCCGCCATAGTCACTTTCAAAGTGACTTAACACAAGTTACAACGACACAACGTTCCCAGATAAGATTCTTTTAACGTATATAAAAAGATGAGTAGGCAGTTAACTTGAACCCACAACATCTCAACAGGTAAGCAGTTCAGCCTTACGTCTGTCAGTGACAGACCTCAACACTCACAGTCCTCAATAAATGTCACTATTTCTTAGAAGAAAAACAAGTATATAAGATAGTATGTAAGACTGCGCTTACTTCTTACAGACTATTTGAATGTTTAGCCATAAAAATTACTGTCAAGACTAAACGGAATCGACTCTCTGTAAGAAGTGATGCTTACGAAAGAAAAAACAGGGGCAACAAGAACGCTCAGAAGGCTTGGCGTGAAGGCTGAACACTTCATTTCAATCACTGAGATCACATAGTGTACGGTGAGAGCTGACTCTCGCTAAGTTGTCTTCTGACCTAAACACGCCTGCATACACGATAAATAAACACTAATTTAGAATATTAGGGACGTAAAAGCTAAGGGCAAACTTTCTGTTCAACTCACCTGGATTGCACTCTAGAATAAGTTGACGGGATGGGTTTTGGTGCTCCAGCAGATCTCGTACCAGGTTCCTGGCTGATTTCTTACATGTTATGTGACGCGTAGGCTCCGATCGGTTTTTGGATGCCCATGAGGGCGAATCCTCGAAATCAGAATCAGGCAACGGCTGCATGGAGAAGTCAGAGAAGCCTCGGCGGTTCATCGCTTGCCAGTCCTTCCGCGTCCCTGTTCCGGACCCCAGAAGGCAAGACCGGCCGCGGCCCGCCAACACTGACAGCACCAGCCGCGGAGGCAGCCCCATTGCCCGTCCCCTCATCTTCTTCTAATGTCCACCCCAGCCACCAGTTAGGGTCGCCTCTGCAAAGAACACGGAGCACCACATCACACGTGCACACACTTCACCACTTCACTAGGCCGGGCGGAAGTAAACATTACGAAAGCCGCTTGCGAACAACCTCGCCACGGTCCTTTCCTCACTCGCTTCCGCTTCCGCCCAGGCTCCGCCCCCAGTCTCCTTGAGTGGACTCTCCGGGTGTGTCCGGGCTGGAACTCTATGGTCGCCCGCCCTCCGCACTTCCTCTCTAGCCGCGATCTTGCACTCTATGCTCCTGGGTCCGGCTGCCAGCCGGGAGGGGTGCGCAGAGGGAGGCGGGGCGGGAAGGCTAGAGGTGTCCGATCCTCCTGTGCCGCGGGAGACTGGAGTCGGCTCTGTGACAGCTCGTCGGCCGCCATGTCAGCGAGCAGGGCTGGAAACAGACTCGGCGCCCGGCGGTAGCACTTGCGTTGCCTCGGATGGCCAGGTGAGACCAGCAGCCGGGCTGCAGGGGATCTGCCGGCTGGCGGCGGCCACCGAGCTGGGGAGCTGGCTCCACCCCGGGCGCTGTCCTCCGGGGAGTTGCAGCGGGTCCCCTCGCATCCGCCCCCTCTCGGTTCTCCTGTTTTCCCCGCTTTTCTGTAGGTACTTGGTTGTCGCACATCGCGCCAATTTCTCCGCGCGCGCTCCCCTCCTCAGGGACCCTGCGGCTTCTACTCCGCGTCAGAGTCTCTGTCTCGGTGGCCGGTCGCCTGTGCCGGCTTCCCTGCGGGTGGCTTTTATTTGCTCTCAGACCTTCTTTCCCCTCCACAGCTACCTCTTCGGTTGTCAAGAACCGCCTAGTGCCTCCCTTCTTTTCCTCCCTCTGGGCCAAGATTTACCTTTTCTTTTTAGTATGCATGTTTGCAAGACTGAAATTTAAGGCTGAAAAAAATTAATATTTGAAAGCTTAAAATTCCTTCCTGTGTTTAAAAGGATTAAAGCCTTAGGAAGCTTCTTTATTCTCTGTGTAAACTTAGTTAAGCACATTGTACTGTAGAATGCAATTTAAAAGGCCGATTGCAAAGACTAAAAATAGGATGCTCTAATGGGAATTTTGGCAGTCTTTGGGGCAGTGTTAGAAGATCCTTTTCTTTGAGAGTGATTTCGATGTTTGGGGATCGTACTCAAAGCTTTACCCATTATCCTTTCCATCAAGGCAGGAAGCTGCAGCCAATCAACTTCTTAGTTTAAAATATGTACAATCCTTTCTGCTTACTCTGCTGGCAGCATAATTGAGCTTGGCATTTAAATGCACAAGGAAAGAGTTTCTGAGGAATGTGTCACCTGCCATGTAGCCTGAAGATTATTATCCTTAGCTGATGAAACTCTAGGGCATAAAGAATTGACACTTGAAGATGGCCTCCCCCCCCCCTTTGCATAAGTTAGTACAGTGTAGAAGCTATTAACTGTTACTTATTGATCTTAATTTTGTTAAGTTTTTGTTTTATTTTTAAACATCCTTTCCTGATTGAAATATTCTAGCCAGGCATGGTGGTGAAAGTTTGTAGTCCTAGCATTCAGGAGGCTGAGGACCCACCAGTTTGAGACCAGCCTGGGATACATAGAGTTAAAGACTAGTTTAGGGTATAGTAAAACTATGTTTTAGGAAAAGAAAAAAAGGAAAGATGATTGCCCCCTGCCCCAAAATGGGCATTCTGATAAACTCAGAAATATTCTAGATTTACACCCCTTTCCAGAGCCATATTTTAACAATTGAATATGGCAGAATGGTTTTTTAGAAATTTTTATGTATTAATTAATTTACTTTACATCACGATCCTTGCCTCCCCTCCCTCCTCTCCTCCCAGTTCCTCCCTCAGAATGATTTTTTTAAATATCAGAGCAATAACAAAATTCACTTACCAAGTGTATCCTTGAGTTTTTCACTTTTAAAATAAGCCTCTTAAGGCAAAGGGGTGCTGCTCAATGGTAGACCACCTCGAATCTACCTCCCCAGCCCCCTGTTTCTGTTTGTGTATGTGGTATGCATATGTGTCTGTGTGGTGCAATGTCACATGGCTGTCACTGACCACTGTTTTTCTGAGACATGTTCTGTTTCTGAACCTGGAGCTCACAGATCCTGCTGGTCTGGTTGGCCGTCAGTCATCAGGGATCTGCCTGCTTCCATTCCCTACATACCAAGGTTATGGATGTGTATTTTTGGGGATCAGGACTCAGGTTTTCATGATTTCTCAATAAATGTTTTCCTGCCTGAGCCCTCACCCTCAGTTAACTCAGCATCACTGGGGTTGCAGGCCTTTGCCATGTGCCCAGTTGTTTCCCTCTGCGTAGTGTTAATTAAGGTATACTTGTCTGCATTTGCAGGTATTTGAGTAATACAGAAAACACCCCACCCTTAGGGCCCAGATGCTAAAAAATGAAATAAATGTCCATTTCACTTTTAAACTGAATCTTATGATCAGCATTTAGACCTACATTTTTAGAAAAGCTTAATTAAAGTATTTTTATCACAATTGCTTAGCAGTTTGGGCTTTTATATCTTGGGCAAGTTTTGTGCCTTTGAAGTAATTTTTCTTTCTAATAGTGCCTGCTGGTTTCTTTATGGCCGATTTTAAATTATTTTTCTTATTAAGTTATCATAATCAAATTGCTTGAGAAAGGAAACTACTGGTTTCTTTCTTTTCTTTTTTTTTTTTTTCCTTGTAGTTTTTAAATGAGAACTGAAATTGGGAAATACTAAGTGACAGCTCTGGTTTGCATCAGAATCAGGGTTCAGGAAGCGTCATTCAAAGAAATGGAAAATAATTCTAAAACTTTACTAGCCGTCCCACTTACCAGGTGGAAATAGTCTTAGTGGCTTTACTCCTCTGTGTATCATCAGTACTGCAGTAGTTTTCAAGATTTCCTGCTAAGTCTGCAGCTCTGATGTGGCTAACACTCAGCACATCTCAATTAGGGCTGACCCTGTTGCAGATGTCCAAGAGTCATCTAGTCAGTGCCTCCCTCATTGGCTGGTACATAGCTATAACATTGCTGTTTGATGCTTTAAATGTCTTTCTACCCTGAGAGTCTGATTCTCTTGGGATACATGAAAAATCTCTCTCTCTCTCTCTCTCTCTCTCTCTCTCTCTCTCTCTCTCTCTCTCCCCTTCCTTCCTTCCTTCCTTTCTTCTTTTTCTAAGTGCTTCCATTCTCAAACTGAGAAGATTCTGTGCAGGAAGACAGTTCTAAGACGTCTCTTCCTGTTCAGCATCAAACTTAGCTCCATTAGTAAGCACTGATGCCCAGTGCTTGTTTAGTGAGTATCATAAGATGAATAGAGGGCTCAGTCATTTCCTGGGGTGTCATTGTGACACCTGTGTGTCAACGCTGTATCAGGGCTTTGTCTACTGAGCCTGTTGGCACAGAGTAGAGAGTACTTGGGAAGGACCTGTGGAACTCTTGAACTTTGTTGTGAAACGGGTAGGGTACCTCTGTTGTGTTGTGTGAAACGGGTAGGGTACCTCTGTTGTTGTGTTGTGTGAAACGGGTAGGGTGTACCTCTGTTGTGTTGTGTGAAACGGGTAGGGTACCTCTGTTGTTGTGTTGTGTGAAACCAACTGTTTTCTGACCCAGTTTCAAGTGTAGCTAATGGTTTTGGAGATGTGGTTCTCTGTAGCATGATGTTTCTTATCAAGGGCAACGTAAATTTTTAGGCAAAGTATAGAGTGAGAGAGGATATGCTATTTTGACTTTGAAATCGTGGGAACCCGAATTTAGGTTTGTTAAAAGGAAGTGTGGCAGCTTTTTATAAAGCTGCTGGCACATCACCTAGATACCTGCCAGAAGCTGCCTTGTAGCAGGTGTGGTAAGTCAAACGAAATCATCGTGCTTTAGAGCTGAAGTAACTTGGAATCCAGCTGACCCATATGGGGATCAGCCTGACTCAACGTTGGTCCTGTCTTGACTCCTGTGTTCTAATAAATTTCCCAATTAAAATTCTTATAATTTAATACAAAAAATCTGCTTCTTTGATTAGCAAACAGACCTTTTAATCTAGAATCCAGTCTTTATAGAACGGCTCACTGTAAGACTGTGGAGGGCTTACAGGAGCAAATGGAGAAGTGGAGAAGGTGAATAGACTAATCTTTGTGAAAGAGGTGTGTACATTCTGGTAGTGTTGTCATTTGCATTTAAAACTAGACAGTTGTCTACTGGCAGCTTTTGCACTAATAAAAAGAATTAGGACCCCGGAGAGATAATTGACGATCTAGGAAGAAAGATACAAAGTATGGAGTTTGCAGGAGGACCAGTAGACTGAGCGCTAGACTGAGCCAATGCATAGCATAAGAGCCACGGTTAGGAACAGTGCAAGTTTTTGGTACATTGTAGCCAGGCCTGGGTGACTCCAGAGTAACTGACAGATGATTGTGTCCATTCAGTCCATCTTAACCACTTTAATACCCATGTATCTTATGTAATACACATGTATCTTACACAGTTCTGTTATGTAACTTAGACAACGTAGTAAAACTTATTTTTAGAAAGCAGCACTGTAGATGTAGGGGAGAACAGTGAGGTGGAGACCTGCTGAGCATCTGAGGTAACATAAGGTGACCCTGGTTCTAAAACCTAACCAGAAAATTAAATGGAGAAAATTAAAAAAAAAAAAGAAAGAAAGAAAGAAAGAAAGGAAGGAAGGAAGGAAGAAAAACAAGCTAGGTGAAGTAGCATATACCTGTAGTCCCAGCTGTATCAGAGGCTGAGAGAGGGAGCTAACTTGAGCCCTGGAATCTGGGATATCCTGGACAGCACAGTTAGATCCATTCTGAAAAGAAAATTAAAACACCTGTTTCCTGCAGATTGGCCCTAGTAAATTTATTTTAGTTATTTGAGGAAGAAAACTGATAGCCTGGCAATGTTTCCATTTCTTTAAAAAGCTTTTTAAATGTCTGAAGTGCTTCCAGAAAGAGACTTCTGACTGAGAAGGTCTAGTGTCTTGTTGGTTGGTTGGTTGGTTGGTTGGTTGTTTTGATTTTCAAAACTGGGTTTTACTGGGTAGCCCTGGCTATCCTGGAACCCACTTTGTAGACCAAGCTAGCTTGAACTCAGTGATTCACTTGCCTCTGAACTGTTATGCCACTTTCCCTTAAGTTTTGAGCCTTATTGGTTTACATTAATACATTAATACAGACTTTCCCTGTGGTCATCCCCATGGGAAAATATATTTACTTTCAACAAGGGCCTACTTTTATTTTCTAAGCAATTGGAGTAAGTTAAATGGAATATTTTTAAAACATGGTATATTTTTAAATTCTAATGTTTGATAATAGAGATTTCTTAAAGTGTTTTAGGCATGATTTTGAAATTACCATATTTGGAGATAGAAACCTTGTGTCCTGTTAGCACTGTGCTACTACACCATGCTGTCTTAGGGCTTCCTGTTTTCTGTCATTGCTGGCCATTTGGGAGAGTGTGTACTTATCAAACTGTTGACAAGTCCCCACTTTCCCCATCACACTGTCTAGTAAGAGTTATGAAACAGTAGCAACCTTTATTGACACTTGGGCATTGACATTTGAATGGTATCTGTGATTGTAAGAATTTTAACACCAGGCTAACACCATAACACCTTTAATTCCAGCATTTAAGAGAGGCAGAGGCA
>JANHMN010000015.1:65975494-65990109 GCA_030674055.1 Rhabdomys pumilio
TGAATAAGAAATCATTTTATCTCACAATATACTTTATCTTTTAAGTATATCTTTTTCCCTGGAAAGCTACCACCCAGTAGATCAGTGTGTCCTTATTCTATATTAGCTGTGTTTTGAGAACTGAGTGTCACTAGGTGGAGGTGGTCTAATTTGCATCAAAGCACAGTAACCTCTTAAGGTACTTGTGGATTTTGAAGTTACTGGTTCCCTTAAAATATGTGCACTTTGTGATGGAGCAGAATGCTGTTTCCTGGGCATTGAGAGTATTGCTTTGCCGGGCGGTGGTGGCGCACGCCTTTAATCCCAGCACTTGGGAGGCAGAGGCAGGCGGATTTCTGAGTTCGAGGCCAGCCTGGTCTACAGAGTGAGTTCCAGGACAGCCAGGGCTACACAGAGAAACCCTGTCTCGAAAAACCAAAAAAAAAAAAAAAAAAAAAAAAAAAAAAAGAGAGAGAGTATTTAGTATTTAGTGCCTGCTCTTCTTTGTGATGCCCAGTCCTTCCTGGTTCACAGTTTCTGTCTTTTGCAGGTACAGCCTTACCACTGTAGACTTAATAGAATGACTAGGCAAACTGAAGTCATTGCTAAAGATTTCTCAAGGAGAATTTAGTCTGTAAAAAGATTTTAGTTTTTTTTTTCCCCTCACTCATAAAATATGGAAAAGGTTTATTTAATCCAAGTATAATGTATGTAAGTTTTAAGGAGTCAAGAAAATAACCCACATTATCTCTGCCCTCATACTCAGCATAGACAAGAGGAGGTGACCAGGCTTGTAATTCCAGGACTAGAGAGGATGGAGCAGGAAGAATGCCACAAATTGGCAGCACTCTTCCATTGATACATAGTGAATTTTATTGTTTTGTTTTGAGTTCTGGGAACTAAACCCAGGAATTAAAAAAACAAAACCAACCAAACAAAACCTTTAAAATTACATTTGTATGTGTTTGTGTGTGTGTCTGTTTGTGTCCCAGAGGTCACATGTAACACAGGCACATATGGAGGCCGAAGGAGAACCTGTGAGAGTTGTTTCTTTCCTTCCACCAGGTAGCTCAGGGACTTGAATTCAGGTTGTCAGGAAGACAGTTGAACAGTAGTTTGTACATTTGATTCTTACAACCCCCAGCCATACTGTGGAGAGCTTTGCTTTTATGCAAGCTTCACCCTCCTTGACAACCTGAAGAGGTAGGGAGGTATAACTAGGTAGAGAGCCAACTTCTGCCTCAGGAGCCCTTATCCAGGCTGAAGCAACAACTGTACTAGGAATGCCTGCAGATGAGCCAAGGATACTGTGTGTACCTGTGGTGCTTTGCCTGAAGCCCAGTGCTTAGAGGAGCCTTTGCTGCGAGTTCACGCTGGACCCTTGCCTTAGGTGTGTCTGTAAGAGACTTTGAAATAACAGCCTCACAGTTACTGTAGCACATTCTCTCTTCTAACTTGTTCCTATTCTACCTGCCAAGGAAAAGTGAACGGTTGGAACACTGCTTGTTACAAGCCTTCAAAATCTTACTTAAAATGTTCTTCTCTTCAACTACAAAAAGTGACTCTCCGAAGAGAGAAAAAAGGTGATTTTAAAACCCAATTATTGAAAAAAAAAACAACAAACAAACAAAAAACAAAAACAAAAAAACCTTCTTTTCTCCTGTCTAAGAAACTTAAATAAAAACTTATTTGGTAGTCAGGGTCCATGATGTCTTCTATCTGTATTGACAAGTGTGGTGGATTGGCCAGGAAGAGGACACATTCCAGGGGACATGAGGACATTTCTAACCTACCTATGCCAACTACACATCGATTTGAGGGGAAATGAAACGGCATAATCTACCAGCAGTCCCACAAAAGCGCTGGAAAGTGCTCTCCAGCAACACTTTCATCATTGTCTCCCTTTCTTTAGACTGTCTAGCTTAGGATAACCTGTCTTTACTGTAGAACCTATTCTCTTTTCCCAAAGCTCCTATGTATATCCTATATATATATCCAAATACAGTATTTGGGATAATTCGTTTCAGAAAAGCACATTAGATGGGTTTTTGTTGTTGTTTTGTTTACTTATTAAGACAAGGTCCACTGTGTAGCCCTGGCTGGCCCAGAACCAGCTGTGTAGATGCTTGTCTGTAGACGGCCTGTCTCTTGCCTCCTGAGTGCTGGGTTAAAGGGAGTGCTGCCATGCCTGGCTGCCTTCGGAAATTGTTCTTTAGACGTCTCTCTGTAATCTTCAGGGTATTTTGTTTGTCTTAAACGTTAGTTGTTGCTCTCTGTGTGCTTTAGAGTGAAGAGCCGCTCCTGTAGATGAGTTTTCATAGAGTTTGAAGTTAGTCTTGATTTACGATTAGGTAAAGAAGCTTGTGCTTTATACTGAAAAGAGTGTCCCAGTGCACAGAATGAGCTGGAAATAGGCTTGTGCATAGGCATATTCTGTAATGAAATAAAGGAGGTGCAAATTGGATACAGGCAGCAGGATTATCTTAGAATAGCAGATGTAGAGGCATGCCTCTGAGATGAGGGCAAAATACTGGCTTCCATGTGACATCCGGTAATCTCTGCTGTGGTCCAGTTGAGGCTGTGAGCAGGGATAGGTGGGTCTAGAGGTGAAGGTTCAAAGTATAGAGGTGTGTGGTCCTGGACACTGTACTAGAAAAGATCACCAACTGAGCGGAAGCTGGGTGGATACTGTGCTGATTCAACAGTTGTCGTTTCTGTAGCAGTGTGTAGACTGGCTAGAAGAGATACTGGCAGTGGGATGTTGCAGGTGTTGAGATTTATTTGAGAGTGTCAAAGAGAATATTTTGATGCTCAGTAAAAACCTAAGATGGGATGACATGAACTAAATTGAGCAGCAGACAGTAACATGTCATTATGGATTTGAGACATGAAGAATTATTTGTTCCACAAATATGTGCAGCCACTGTTTTTATTATGTGAGGCAGGGAGGTAGTGTTTTCTGAAGATTAATCTCGCTCTGGAATGCAGGAGAGATTGAGAAGGATAGGTGAGGCGCAGGGAGCCTTCAATTAAAAGACAGTGCCTCTGCTCCTTAAAGCTGACATGGTCTTAGGTTTTATAATACAGTTATAAAACCTATATATCTCCACTTAGGTTTTATAATACAGTTAAATTGGTTTTGCCATATGAAATACTATATTTTACCCAAGTTGAATTAAAGAAATGAATTTTAATTAACCCTAACCCATGCAAGGGAACATATTATAATATACATATATAAGAAAATCTGCCACTTTGGTGAATAACTTTGAAATTCAGAGACGTGAGTGATTCTGGCCTTGGTGTTACTGCTTGTGAACTTGGTGGTTGATGATGGAGCCTCAGTAATCTGAGTGTTACTAAGTAGGTGTGATTGTGAGACTAATGCTCACACAGAGCACTTTGTATAAGTCTCTACCAAGACAACTGATGAAAAATCAAGTCCCTCAAATATAGACGTGGGCCAGTGACAAGACTTAGCAGGTAAAGAGGCTTACCACCAAGCATAAAGACCTGAGTTCAATCCTGGGGACCAACATGGAAGGAGAGAACCAACTCCCAAAGTTGTTCTCTGACCACCATGTGTGATACTTGTGCGCACGCACACACACACACTCATGCACACACAAATTCACGTGCATACATACCCACAAATACATAAGTTAACTTTTAAAATTGTTTTAATTTTTTTAAAAATAATTTTTTAAAAACTCATTTATGGTTTTATATACATTAAGTTAATTGTTTTTAAAGAAAGGACATGGACATGCATTCAAATGGTGGTGGTGCACACTTTTAAGCCCAGCACTCGGAAGGCAGAAGCAAGCAAATCTCTGTGAGTTCAAGGGCAGCATGGTCTACAGGTTAGTTCTCGGAAACCCAGGGCTACATAGAAAAACCCTGTCTTGAAAGAAACAAAAAAGAAAAAAAGAAAATTTATATAAAACACTTTTGGTGATTATAATTTTATAATATGCCGGGCGGTGGTGGCGCACGCCTTTAATCCCAGCACTTGGGAGGCAGAGGCAGGCGGATTTCTGAGTTCGAGGCCAGCCTGGTCTACAGAGTGAGTTCCAGGACAACCAGAGCTACACAGAGAAACCCTGTCTCGAAAAACCAAAAAATAATAATAATAATAATAATAATAATAATAATAATTTTATAATATAGTGAGTAGTATATGGAATTAAATTGCTATTGATCATTACCACTCTCCTTAGTAGTTAGTAGCAGTAATATAGATTAGTTCCCGGCTGGCCTGGAACTCAGTAAATAAAACAGGCTGGCCTTGAAGTCACAGAAATTCTCCTGTCTCTGCCTCCTGAATGGCAGTTTACCAAAATCTAGATGCCACTCTGTGGGGGAGAGGGGGCTTTGTGAGGACCATGAATATGAAGTCAAGGTCAGAGGACATGTCTGTCGAGTCCCTTCTGTCCTTTTTGACCTTTATTCTGGGGTGGAGGTATGGTTGTCAGGTTTGAGTCCAGTGCTTTTGCCTGCCGAACCATCACCATGCTGGTCTTTAAATGCTACCCTTCCAGTTTAGTCCAGAAAACATAGAAGGAAACATGAAACAACTGAGTTGTGCTTGTTTCTGTGGTTGGTACAGCTCGACCGTGGACATCTCCAACCTGGGCTACGAGAACCGACCTTGTAGAATTTCTCAATTCTGTAGGTCAAAGCAATTATATTGAGATTTTTTTTTTTAAATAGTCCTAGAGACTAGCGGGGTGTTCAAGCAGTTCTGAGCACTGGCTGCTTAGCCAGGCATAGCGGTGCATGCCTTTAATCCCGGGACTCAGAAGGAAAAAGTATGTACTCCTCTTGCAGAGGACTCAAGTTTCCTCCTAACACCTACATCAGATAGCTCACACTTGTCTGTAACTCCAGTTCCAAGGAGTCCAGTTCCCACACCTCTGGACTCTATGGGCACCTGCACTCACACACTCACCCACACACAGACACATAGAAGAAGAAGAAGAAGAAGAGGAAGAGGAAGAGGAAGAGGAAGAGGAAGAGGAAGAAGAAGAAGAAGATTGTCATCACCATCATCATCATCATCACCATCATCACCATCATCACCATCATCATCATCTCATGGGTTTGAGAGGCAGGTGAACTAATTATTTGGTAAGTTTACAGGATTAGTAGGAAATAGGAAGTTAGGTTCAGAGAGGTTATGAACAAGTGTGGGCTTGAGGACATCTGTGATCGATGTGCTCTTCAGTTCTGCCCGAGGGCCTGAACTTGAGATGCAAGCCTGGGCTTCCCATATCTTTCCATCTAGCCGAGCTAATGTATGCCCTGTACCTCTGACAGTTCATCTTCCTGTACTTTGGTCCCATAGCGTTCCAACCCTCCTTCTCTCGCTACCTGCTCCTTCATTTCTAATGTGATCCAGTGTCTCTTTTAAGGATGCCCAAGACAGGCGTCCTGAAGCAACAGAGTAGTACAGGCACAAGGCAGGAGGAAGGTAGGTGTCATTTTTTTTTTCCTCATTTGTTGGCAGAACTGAGGACTGATCCACCAGCCTTGCACATGCTAGGTGAGAGTTCTATCCCTGAACTCTTTCCAGCCAACATTCTTCCCAAATTTACCAGTCAGATGTTATTCTACCTCCCCAGTGTAGGTTAAGTAAAGAACTGTCAGGAACAAGGTCAGTTTCTGCACTGACACACCACGTAAGACATTCTCAGCACATGCCCACGTCTGGTGCCTTTGGGTGGGGGCTGCAGTGGGGGATCCAGGGGTCTCTTGTACTCTAGACAGGTGCTGCTGATAAACTGTATCTCCAGCCTGGCCAGGGCTGCTCATTATGGGCTGGAACTCTGGATAATCATCCTGCCTCAGCCTCCCAAATACTGGGATTACAGCATGTGCTACCACAGCTGCTTAACTGCTGTGTCTTTGACACAGTGTTTCACTCTGTAGCCCAGGCTGGCCTGGAATGCCTGTATAGCCCAAGTTGGCTCAAACTGACAGCAGTCCTGAAGGAAAAAAAAAAAAAAGCTGAAGCCACAGATTTTATCCTTAGGGATTCAGAAATCCAAATCTCCCTGAATTTCTGGTAGAAAATGTAGCATGTTCATTGACCCTTGTGGGAAACTGTGTGGCGGCTCCTTAATCAGTTCAACAAAAGTATCACTCAGCCTTGCTGCTATACTCCTGACTATCCTGACCAGAGAGAAACAAATCAGCTTGGTGCTTACCCACCTAGAATGCTGGCAGTTACAGGCTAGAGGCAAAAGGAGCAGGAGTTTGAGGCCATCCTTGGTTACATAGCAGATTCAAGGCCAGAGTGGGAAATAATGAGACCCTGCCTTAAATCAATCAAACAAAAACCTGAAAGGGGTTCAAGTGAAAACTTGGACACAGATATCTGTAACAATATTACTCATAATACTCTAAGAACTACCAGAATGTTTATCAGTTAATGAATGGATACATAAAATATGGCTCTGTCCTTACAGTGAAATATTGGGAATCAAATGAAATGATATGTTTATATTTGATTACTTTGTCAGTTATGGTGTAAGAGTTGTGCCACAAGTCACCTGCACAAATAGAGCATGATACAACATAGATATTCTGTGGCAGCACCAAAATAGGTGAAAATACTCACAAAGACTAGGTATTGTATGATCCTATCTGTCCATCCATCCATCTATCCATCATCTGTTCATCTGTCCATCCATCCACCCATCCATCTTTTTTTTTAATCAGGGTCTCTCTATGTACTCCTGGAGTTCTCTATGAAAGCCAGGCTGGTCTTGAACTCACCAAGATCCACCTGCCTTTGCCTCCTGAGTGCTGGGATTAAAGTGTGTGCCAACATACCTGCTATGATTCCATTTATATGGAATGTCTAGATAGGTAAATCTTTGAGGACAAGCAGACTAGTGGGATTTTGGGTTTGTTGGTTTGTTTTGTTTGGTTTTGACAGGATCTCACACTGTAGCCCTAGGTTTGCCTGGAATTCACTTCAGCTGGGGCTGACATTGAGCCTGTGCCAGTCCTTCTGTCTCACAGTGGAGGTTAGTGCTTTGAGTGGTTGAGGAAGGCCGTGGGGACACTGGGGAATAGGGAGGGATCACTAGCTGGATGTGAAGTGAGGGCTCTAAGGGAGATGAAAATGTTCTAAAACATTGTCATAGTTCTACCATTGAAGGTGGATGGATTGATTGATTAGAATTGTATCTTAGTGATGCTGCCACTGAGACATTTAAATGGAAAAAATTAATATACAGAATGGTAAAAACCTAGAGAGATACAAACAGAAAAAATGTGAGCTTAAAAAAAAAAAAACTCTAATTTTATTTTAGTGAAGGCTGAAAGAAAATAACCTGAGTTTATTCAAGTTCAAGATTCACAGAACCACACTCTGATATGGCATTGCAGCGCTAAAGTCTACACATCTGTCTGTAAACATGGAGCAAAATTAACAAGTCATGCCTTGGTACAACACCAAAGCTTCTTTTAGGAACTCTCCTTTTAAGAAGAGTTGTGTCCCTTGCTGTGTCCATTTCACTGGGGCTGAAAGGGAACTGGCTGCACCTGGATCCAGACTCAGGTTGTGAACAGTATTGAATCTCTTCAGACTGCTCCAAGTTGACTTAATTTTACTGCTATGGTTCTTATTGCCTTATTTGTCAATTTGTTATGGCTTAATAGTTGTATTAAAAGTCATATGCACAAATAAAGTCAGTTTTTACATCTATTAAGTGAAATTATAAATAAAGTAATGTCGGTGCTTAAAGATTATGGCAAACATTTTTAGCAGAGCTATGCAAGAGAGAAGAATCTTCAGTATCTCTATGGAAGCCTGAGATTTTACTGCTGAAGAAATTAAAGTTCACAGGGAATACATATCACCTAAGCATTTAAAACAAGTTATTAATTGAGCATGAATTAGAATACAGTTCTCAGTATTTGGAGTCCAGCATTCTTTTCTTACCTGACATAATGTACCTGTAATGTCCAGCACTTTGAATGTACAGGCAGGAGAATCAAGAGTTTGGAGCCAGCCTGGGCAACACTTGGTGTGCTTTTCTCATGTTTTCCAGTGTTCTCTGCTTATCTGCAGCCCTTACTGAAAGCTTGTTCTTTGCTGCTGGTTTGTACTTGTGTGTTTGTGTCTTGAACTACGATGTCCCAGGATACCAGCTACATGTCTCAATTCTTTTATCCTTTACCCTACAACCTTTCTTCCCCCACTTTTCTCTATAGTGAACCTGGTAGAGTGTGCGTATTAAGCACTCAAGGAATGTTTGACAAAGGACATTAATTTTTCTTTAGCAGCAACCCATGGAAACTTGGCCTTAAAATTCATGGAAGCGCCAACATGGAAACATTTGGTAGTCTTGTTCCAACATGCTTTATTTTTAAAGTTTCAGTAATTGAATTGGGATGTTAGGATTCATTATGTCCTCCCTGTTTTTTATTTTGATGGAAGGCTGCCAAGTTATGTAGCTTTTAGGAAGATTTTTAAGGTAGATATTTTCAATCATGATAAGGAAAAGAACATGCCCAGAGGAAATCATTCAGGAAAAATGCCTTTGTGGCTAGAGATCTTCAGAGTGTGTTCTTTCTGTTTCTTTCTAGTGTGTGTGTGTGTGTGTGTGTGTGTGTGTGTGTGTATGTATTACTGAGGATAGATCCTAGGACTTTGCACATGCTAAGTCAAAGTATCTACCATTGAGCTATTTGCTCCTGGATTTTTTTTCTCCTTCTTTTTAAACAGGGCCTTGCTATGTATATAACCCCCATACTTTGACCTCTCAAGTACTGGAATTACAGGCATGTACTACCACACTCTTTTTTGTTGTTGTTGTTGTTTTGTTTTTTGTTTTTCAAGACAGGGTTTCTCTGTGTAGCCCTGGCTGTCCTGGAACTCACCGTATAGACCAAGCTGGCCTCGAACTCAGAAATCCGCCTGCCTCTGCCTCCCAAGTGCTGGGATTAAAGGTGTTTGCCACCACTGCCCAGCCACACTCAACTCTTTAGAATTGATCATGTCTTCCTTTCTTTATATTGTCCTTTCTCCTTCCTCTCTGCCTCCTTTTCCCTTCTCTTTCTCACTCAATCTCTATTTGTTGGTAGCTTGTTTGTTTTGATACCATGATTTACTCTTGGAACTCTCCACATAGCCCAGACTGACCTTGAACTCAGGACCTTCTTCTTGCCTTTGCCTCCCAA
This sequence comes from Rhabdomys pumilio, assembly GCA_030674055.1. Taxonomy (NCBI): domain Eukaryota; kingdom Metazoa; phylum Chordata; class Mammalia; order Rodentia; family Muridae; genus Rhabdomys; species Rhabdomys pumilio. The sequence continues at coordinate 65,984,669 of JANHMN010000015.1, forward strand.
ACTGAGATTATAGGCTGCACCATCACACACAGCTTGGGTCTGGTTTTGATCTAATTTTAGATTAAAAATTCATCAGAAGTCAATAAAATGATGCTATTGTCTTCCTGGTTCACTGTTTCAAGCCTTATGTTCAAATTGTCCAAGTATGTCTCCATTTTTACTGAGTGTCACAAGGCCTCACTTTAGCTATAACATGTCAGGAGCATCCTATTAGTAACATTTATTTTACTAATTTTATTTATTTCACTAAGCCATACTTGCTTGGTACCAGTACTACACTAAGCGTGGCCATACTTTCGTGGTACCAGTCCTTTAAGTGTGGCCATACTTTCGTGGCATCAGTCCTACACCCTTGTTTTGTAGACTCTCAACTCACTTCATCACAGGCATGGAATTTCCTAGGATGATGCACTTTTCTATATAGGAAGGACAGTCAGGAATGGCACAGGTGAATGTCTCAGCATAACTGGAGGAGAAGAAACAAAATGGAAAGCTCAGGTTAAAGTTGACCCGATTCCATTTGTCTTTCTATTTTAGAATATAACTTAAAGCACCTACTCTGTGTTTTCTTTCCATTTTAGGTGCATTCTTTCAATATGCACAGCACAGACATTTGTAATTACAAACTCACATTTTTTCACATGATGTCAGTGAGCAGAATGAGTCCAATAATTTAATTCACTTTAAAACAACTAATGCATATTGTGCATTTGGGAATTTGCTGCCTTGTTCCAATCATATTTAGTCTCTCTCAGAGACAGAAGTACCCTGTTCTCAAGTTTCCCTTGTCTCTCTGTTTCTCACTAGCTAATATTTGAGGGTTTGTTAAGCAAGTTTAAAATGCCATCTTATGTAATGTTTTGTTTTTTACATCTGTGTCCTTAGGTAAGAGGCTGTGGAAGTGAACTTTTACTCTTGTGATTCAGTTGGACAGGCAGATATTTATACCGTTTATGTGCTCTAGGCTGTTCTGTGCTGAGGATTGCAAAAGACATTTTCTGTTGCCATAAAAGTGTCAGTTCCAATTGGGCAATAATAGCAGTGCATGCGTGAAATAACTTGAAAGAAACCCTACAGCAAGAAAGAAGTGAAGCTGAGATAGGTTGTCCTGGATCCTGCAACACACAGCTGACTCCACTTAAGAACAGCTCTCTGAAGATGTTTTCCATGTCTGCTCTGTAAGCTCTGCCTCCATTGTGACCAGACCTTCCTAAAGTTAATAGCGTCCGTTTCTCTCCCTGCTTCTCCTAACTTGTCCAAACTCTCCAATATATGGTTCACCATCTACGTGTCGTGGAGTCTTTGCATTCAGAGGCATGACTGGAGTTCTCTGTTGTGTTTCAGTCCTGATTCTGAGAACAACATGGCCATGCGTGAGTAACCTAACCTGTTAGTACTTCAGCTTCCTTATCTAGGGCATGGCCTTGTCAATAGCAGTTTCGTAGTGGGATTGCTACGGAAATACGTAGCATTATTACCGAGAGCACAGTACAGAGTGAGCCCCACAGCACTGTTGGCGTTATCCTCACGCTCTGATGTTGTGGTCACTTTTCACATAGAATTTCATAATCACTGGCTTCCACAGAGCCATTCATTCGAACCTAGGTTATTGGGTGTTACTTGGTGTGCTGTATAATATCTGTTCATTTCAGCATGGACTTACTGTCTTGATGTCATGAGAAAATGTGCATTTATCCTGTGGCTTTGAGATCTCTGTTCAAATTCTCTCAGATCTCTTTTTTTCTCTTTTTTTCTTTCTTTTCCCTTCCCTTCTCCCTCTTGCTCCAGCCCTGCTCGCTCTGGTCCAAAGGTTTTTATTTATTTATTATTTGTAAGTAAACTGTAGCTGTCTTCAGACAACCCATAAGAGGGCATCAGATCTCATTACAGATGGTTGTGAGCCAACATGTGGTTACTGGGGTTTGAACTCAGGACCTCCAGAAGAGCAGTCAGTACTCTTAACCACTGAGCCATCAGATATTTCTTTATTGTCCTCAATCAGTTCTCAATTCTGTCTGCATGTTCTCCACCAGCTTGTGTGTCAGCCCTTCTCCAAGGAGAATGCTGTTTTTAAATGATAATAGCAATATGTGTAATGTATCTTTAAAATGCCAAGCATCTTGCTATCACTAGAAGGTCAACAATTTCACAAATGACCAATCAGTTTAATACTATAACACAGTATAAAATGACCAATCAGATATTTTAATACTATAATACAGTATAAAACATTACTGAGACTGCCATCTAATGTATCTGCTTGTTAACAATCTACTGAGAAGTCTGGGAAGATGGCTCAGTGGTAAAGAACTTGTACAAGTACATGGACCTGGGTTGGGATCCCAAGAACCCACACATGGAGTGCACATCTGTAATCCCAGAACTTCAGCAGTGAAATGGGAGGGAGACAGGAAGAAATCCTGAAAGCTCAGGGCTCTCATGCCAGCGACCCTGGCAGATGCAGTGGAGAACAAGAGACCCCACCTCAAGGTAAAAGGTAACAACTGACACCCGAGGCTGTCTTCTGGCCACCCGATCACATACCATAGTATACATAGTATACATGCATCTGTGCACTTACATACACACTCACCCTCTCTTGTCCCATACTCCTAAAATGTAAAGTAATTGGCCTCAGAGTTTCTCACTATAAGAGAAAGTGTGTTCATTCTGCAACTATTCCTTGGTTTTGTGATGGTGGAGCACAGGAACTTTGAAAGAATGGCAGCTTGCAGGGATTAACACCCACTTCTGGGTTTCATCCCAATTCTGGGGTTTACTGCATATGCCTGAGCAGGTTATATATCTTTATGTCTGTTTTCTTATTCATAATAAAATATAATATAATATGAAATATAATAGGATTTCTTTTTTTTTAAGATTTATTTATTTTATGTACATATGAGTACACTGTCACTGTCTTCAGACACACCAGAAGAGGACATTAGATCCCATTACAGATGGTTGTGAGCCACCATGTGGTTGCTAGGAATTGAACTCATAACCTCTGGAAGAGCAGCCTGTGCTCTTAACCAAAGCCATCTCTCCAGCCCAATAATAGGGTTTCTATGCAAATAGAATAAAATATACACAGAATGTTAGCATGTACCCAACCCTCATTAAATGTTCAACAAATGTTACATGTTTCAATAGCTATTTTAGAGAAGAGAATGGGAGTATTCATTGAATTTTAACTGCCCTGTGGGAACTAAAAATGAGCCCTTGTATCTGAACAAGGAACCCAAATAGAGCTTTGGAAGAGAATATGTCACAAAGCACTAGGCTCTTAAACACGGCTGTTCTGAAAGTGGTGGGATGCACTGCAGTATAGGAACATGGCCAGTAGAAGGGGCAGAGGCTCTTCTGGTCTCTTGCTGTGCATTCTCCTGAAGACTTCCTAGAGCATTTATAAACATTGCTAAGCTACACAAGTAGCCCTGGCTGGTAAGTAAAGTGGGATGCTTCGTAAGAACAAAGCACTTGTGACGGAGTAATCCTTAATCAGCCTGTGCAAGATAAACACAGATGCAGCTATACAGGACTCACAAGCAAGAGGTACAGACCATTCACTCTGAGCAAGAGCTGGCAGAAGCAACTTAAAAGTGAGCATATGGTGGGGGGTGGGCTGGCAGCATATTCAGGGCTGTGGAGAGATGGCTAAGTGACTAAGAGCCCTTCATACTCTTCTAGAGGACTCAGGTTCAATTCCTAACTCCCACATGGCAGCCCACAACTGTCTGCAGCTCCATTTCCAGGGAATGTCCTCTTATGGCTTCCTTGGGTATGAGGAATACACATGATGTACAGAAATACACAAAGGCAAAATATCTATACACATAGCTTTTTTTTAAAAGAAGATTTCAGCACAAATTATAAAGAGACATTACAAAAGATATGTTAAGCAATAGAGATCTTAGGCTAAGCGAGCCTAACACGCATCTAACAGGAGACAGGAAGGAGACCCAGGGAGAGAGTCCCAGGCAGAGGTTTGACTCAGGATTGATAAAATGTAAACACTAAGACCTGGACGCACATGAAGGCCTAAGCCGAGTAAATGCAACCAAATTTCTACTTAGAATGCACAGCAAGAAGTGTCTTTGGTCAGGCATTGGACCCATCCAGAGAAGCAGGATTTTATGAATTGCCCTGACAGCCACGACTGTGTACAAGGGTTGTGTTTAACGTTTTGTCTTTAGAGGCTGCCTTACCCATTTCCCAAGCATTATCTGATTCCATTCTTACAACAAAGAAACAGAGACTCGGAGATCTGAGCTAATGTGACTAAGATTTCACAGCTGGCAAACAAGGGCGCCTGTCTGTGACCCAAAGGAGTGCCTCTGAGAACAGAGCTTTGCCTCGCACAGACCCATCTTCTCTCTGGTCCTAGTTTCTTGTTTTGAAATGTCACTTCTGCTTCTGAGAATTATGGAATCACTCTGTTTGTCTTTTCTCCCCCTTGTTTTTGAGAGTCTCACTATGTAGCTACACCTGACTGTGTCCTGCAACCTGCTGTATAGACTAGGTGGCTAGCCGCCTGCCTCTGCCTCCCAAGTCTGAGATTAGAGGAATGCACCACCATGTCTGACTTCATACTTAGATTCTTTTTTATTTTTTATATTTATTAATTTGTTTGTTTGAGGCATGGTTTCTCTATGTAGCCTGGAACTTACTCTGTAGACCAGGCAGGCTGACCTCTAAAACTCAGAGATCTGCCTACTTCTGCCTCCCAAATGCTGGATAAAGATGTGCACATCATACCCAGCTAGGACTTAACATTCTTAAGAATAGTTATAAACTGTACCAAACTTTTAAGTTTAGATGAGATATAACATTACCAGTTCTTATTTTTATTGATGCTTTCCTTTAATTTTTGAAAATAACCTTTTGCTATTTTTGAGGCATCTATGTAGATTTCATTCTTTTTTAATAGGTATTTGTGCATACACACATACACACACATATATAATGAATCATAGGTTTCTGATGTATGACTTTTTAGTGATTATCATGTACTATGATGTTTATCAAAGACAAGTGTCATGGTATAACTTCCCTTTTAAAGCTCATACTTCAGTACAATACATAACAAGAATATCTGTCTAGAAAATAAGAAACCATGACAATAAATCACAAATATCTATTTCCAAGTATAAATCATTCTGTGCATGGATTTACCATTAATAAAGCAAATTAAACCAAATAATTTCACTAACTGCTACTAACACAAAATTTCTACTTCAGAATGGTTTAATTTTATAATTTTTTGATTTTTGAAATTATAATTTATCATGCCCTTCTTCCCTTTTCTTCCTCCAACCCCTCTCATGTACCCTCCTTATTTTTTCTCAAATTCATGGCCTCTTTCTCTTTAATTGTTGTACTATGCGTCCACATACACACACACACACACACACACACACACACACACACACACACACACA
>JANHMN010000015.1:65993443-66066144 GCA_030674055.1 Rhabdomys pumilio
GTACTCGTGTGTGGCTTGGGGCTCAGATGTGTGTGAGTGTGTTGTGTTAGAGTACTCGTGTGTGGCTTGGGGCTCAGATATGTATGAGTGTGTTGTGTCAGAGTACTTGTGTGGCTTGGGGCTCAGATGTGTGTGAGTGTGTTATGTCAGAGTACTCTTGTGTAGCTTGGGGCTCAGATGTGTGTGAGTGTGTTGTGTTAGAGTACTCATGTGTGGCTTGGGGCTCAGATGTGTGTGAGTATGTTGTGTCAGAGTACTCATGTGTGGCTTGGGGCTCAGATGTGTATGAGTGTGTTGTGTTAGAGTACTCATGTGTGGCTTGGGGCTCAGATGTGTGTGAGTGTGTTGTGTCAGAGTACTCGTGTGTGGCTTGGGGCTCAGATGTGTGTGAGTGTGTTGTGTTAGAGTACTCATGTGTGGCTTGGGGCTCAGATGTGTGTGAGTATGTTGTGTCAGAGTACTCGTGTGTGGCTTGGGGCTCAGATGTGTGTGAGTGTGTTGTGTCAGAGTACTCGTGTGTGGCTTGGGGCTCTCAGGGGTGTGAGTGTGTTGTGTCAGAGTACTCGTGTGTGGCTTGGGGCTCTCGGGTGTGAGTGTGTTGGAGTGCCTAATGAGAAGGTGCTAGAATGTGAGTGTGGGATAGCGTCAACGTGGAGAATTTCTTCCTCAGTTTTGAGTTGGTGAGGGACAGGCATCTCTGGACTTGAGGCTAGTAGAGCACACCCTTGGCTCACCATCTCTGACTTTTGACCCGACTGTAAATTGGCGATTTCAAACTTAGGAGTCAGCTTTTGTTCTTATGAAGAAACTTGGTATGTGAAGGTTAAAGTATTTCAGTATGATCTGAATTAAAGAAATATGACATTTACAGTCTCCTAAAGTATTTCTAGTCACTTGTATATGCCTAACTATTCCTGTGTAGTGACTTTCACATTAATAAAAGCTTATGCTTAATATCACTACATTTAAATGTGAATTAAAATTTTATATGTGATTAAGTTTATGCTTTTAACAAAATAAAGACTTCTTTTTTAAACTGTTAAAAAGCTTGTTTGGTATTTCTTCCTTGAGGTTTTCTGGGCTTCCATGTTTTGTATAGGCCTGCCTTGAATATATTTGTTTGGAATTCTTCCTCTAAATAGTCAACATGTCAGATGACTCACACCATATACATATTTGGAATGCATTTTGCCACAAGAGTCTGGAAAGTCAGTGTCATGCTTTTAAAAGGCAAAGTATGTTAGAGTTGTGTAGTAGTGAATCAGGGTTACTGCTGTGTTGGAGAGACTTGTCTAGACATAAGGACTTGAACAGAATAGCCATATTGTTCAGATAAAGTTGAAACACAAACTCACAAGTTGTGCTCATCAACTGCAGTGTTAGTGCAGGGTTTGAACCACCGTTGTGTAGCTCAGTCCTTTCTCCCGTTGCTGGCAGAGAAGGAGAGGAATGTGACATCTTACTTTTAACTCCAAAGCTGACAGAGCCTTGGTGATGATTAGAATTGCACTAGAGGTTTATTCTATTGTTCAAATTAAAGTATTCATTGCAAGGCATTAGGGGTGCAGACAGGGCCAGACCTGTGCATCTGGCCCTTTACCTCTCAGAACAGGGTCAGGCTGCAGCTGGGAATCACGTCTGACTCCCCCTTTCATAAGAAAACAGTAAAAACATAAGCCATGTGTCTAACAGCCAGACACTGACAAACAAGACTTAAGAGTAGATTGTGGGCACTCAAAAGCTTGCATGTGAAAACACATGCTGAAAGAGCTTAGAGTCCTCAGGGAGCACTCTGACTGGCACAGTGCTGCAGAGGAGTCTGGGGACAGAGAAATCAGCCAGGCAAACTGGGTGAGTGACTTTGAGCGGGGCCTTGATGCATTGTTAGTTGTCCAGCAAAAATAAAATACAGAATAAAGTCTTGGAAAGAGGGAGACCCAATGCTAGAAAATATTTGCAGGATTTCCTTTTGATTGACAGTTAAACTAATTGTATCATTCTTAATTCCCTTTAACAGTTAAACTAACTGTATCATCAAAAAAGAGTAGGAGGCAAGTTACCCTGAAACCCAAAAGAGGAACACTTGTGTTCCTGGGAGTGGCTACTTCATTTAGATGTGTGGACCTACCCCAAGACCACCCAGAAAGTTTCTCAACAGGAGGCAGAGGGCTCCTGGGAACCCATTTATTCAGTGAGGAGAAAAGCACTTGAACTTGGTCCGTGGAGGTATGTCTCTGTTTTAGAATGGGTGGAGGGCAAAGACACCAATTGAAATATTTTTTTAGTTCCTTTGACCACAGAACACAGTGGTTGAGTCTGGCATTTCTAAGCTGACTGATAGGAGTCTCTGCCTCTTCAACAGGACTGGAAGTAACTATCTGCTGGGTGATTATGAAAATTGAGTCTGTTGAATGAATACTTTTAACTCAGGGCCTGCATGACGAAGCTTGAGCTATCTATAAAATTATACTTACCAAGGAGCTTGTTTGATTTTGAAACAGGGTCTTGTATAGCTGGGCTATCCCTCAAGTGCTGGTCCTCTTGCCTCTGTTTTTCTCAGGTTGGGATTACAGGTGTGTATATCGTGCCCAGCTCACCCAGGAGTCTTGTGTGTATGTGTTTATGTGATCACATATGCATGTGGAAGCCAGATCTCAGATGTGTTCTTAGAGCTGTGTGTGTGTGTATGTGTGTGTGTGTGTGTGTATGTACACATATATACATATATATATATGTGTGTGTGTGTGTATGTGTGTGTGTGTATACGTATACGTATACATACATACATACATACACTAGCTGAACAGGCTAGGTTAGCTGGCCAGTAAGCCCAAGTGATCTCCCTGTTTCTGCCTCCTAGCAGTGGGAGTTACAAGCACCCACGCTTAGCTTTGTTGGTTGGTTATTGTTTTGAGACAAGGTCTTACTATGTAGCCCTTACACACAAGAGATCTGCCTGCAATTGCCTCCCAAATGCTGGGGTTAAAGGTGTGTGCCACTACACTGGGCAGCATGCCTGGCTTTTAAAATGTAGGTTCTAGGAATCAAACCATGTCCTCCTGTTTGAAAGATCAACATTTTACCCACTGAGCTATCATCCCAGCCCTTACCAGGTAGTTCCAACCACTAATTTTTAAATATCTCAGTCACCTGGAAAAGGATACCCAGAAGAGACATGTAAGTAGTACAGGGACTGACTATGAATCCTCCGTTGTAAATCGGTATCTCAGTATTCTGTAGTGAAGCTGGTTCACGTTGTTTATCATCCAGAGCTGGTCAGGTCTACAATGTTTAGAAAAGCTGTTTCTGAGTATACAGTAAGGTTTAGTGTCCCTTGAGTCACTCTGTGATTCTGCTTGAGAAGTAACATTTATTAAGCATTTGCTGTGTGGACCAAGTACTCTCCTAAGTGCTTTACCTGTCCTGTTCCCTACAAATCACAAATGATCTTTGCCAGGTGTAGTAGCATACCAGAAGGCTGGGCATTAGAATCATGAGTTCAAGGCCAGCCAGGACTACATAGCAGATTTGAAGTCTTCCCAGGCAACTTGGCAGTATCCTGTCTCAGAAGAAAATTCAGGAAGGTTAGGAGCACAGTGATGAGTAAAAGCCCTTGCCATTGTCCTGGTGACCCGAGCACAACACACATGGTAGGAGGAGAGGGTCAGCTCCTACAGGTTGTTTTCTAACCATCATCTGATATGTTTGGGCACACACAAGCTCATACAGAGAAATAGTCAGGCCAGCATGCATGCACCTGCACACACACACACACACACACACACACACACACACACACACACACAGAGAGAGAGAGAGACAGAGACAGAGAGAGAGACAGAGACAGAGAGAGAGAGAGAGAGAGAGAGAGAGAGAGAGAGAGAGAGAGACACTAGAGTGTGAAGTAAAAACTGCTTAGGAGCTGCAGCTCAGCACTGGAACACTCAACTGTGGAAGTCCTTGGTTAATCCCTGACATCACCAAAACAAAACAAAAACTCAACCCCTCGAGACAGGTGGTACTCAACAGTCCTGCAGTCATACAGATGAGGGAAATGGGCAGTGTAGTTGCTACATAACTTGCCTAATGTTTCCCACACTGCTTGGAAAATGGCAAGGAAGGTGTGCCTCTGTCCTCAGCCATCGTACTGAACTGCTTAGGACCTGAACCTTGAACACGTAGTTCTGGGTCCAGCTCTGCTCCTGCCCCAGGATTACGACCTTAGTTGTTGTTGTTGTTTTTCTCCATTTCAAACAACATGCACACCTCTAATGTGGCCTTGTTTTCAATACCCGAGGTCAGATGTATGGAGTGGATGCCACAGTATGGGGTGTGAAGATTCACCAAGTGATGGCTGCCGGACTCCCTCAGCTGCTTCTGTTTCTTCTGTGCTAGGTTCTCTTAGTGTGTGGCCTCTGGGTCTCTACTGTTAGAAGATACAGTACTGTACATGTAGTGTACACAGGCTGCAGTACTTCCTTAAGGTCTAAATTAGAAAGCAGCAGAGGTTATTTAAAGCAGAAATCCAAGCTGGGTGCTGGTGGCACACTCCGAGCACTCAGAGTCAGGCAGAGCTTTGTGAGTTGGAGGCCAAGCATGAGCTACACAGTGAATTCTAGGACAGTCATGGCTATCTATCTAGAGAGACCCTATCTCAACCGAACACAACCCAGAAATAAAGTCAGTAGAGAGACTGTGCATGTTTTAAGGAAAATGACACCAGCCAGATTTAGACATTTTTATGTTTTTCTAAGAATGACCTTATGTATGAAATAATATATGTCAGTTGCAAAATAGGTCACAAATATACAATGCATTTTGTAAGATTAATATTGTAGACTTTTACATATGTGTTATATATGTGTATGTGTGTATGATATATTTGTGTATATCTATTTTCTGAGGTAGGTTTCATGTAACCCAGACTTGCTTCATAGGTGAGAAGGACATTACATTCCTGATTCACCTCCCTCTGCCTCCCACGTCCCAGGATGTCAGGTATGCCTACTGTGTCCAGTCTCTATAGCACTAGGGGTCAAACTCACAGCTGCTTGCACTCCAGGCAAGCACTGTCAACTGAGCTACCCCCAGCCTTGTTTGTGTACTTTAAAGAGGAATGTACCGTATTTTCTAAGATTTTATTTTTATTATTTTCATTTTATGTGTGGATTGCCTGTGTGGATATGCACCTCATTGTGTGCCCGGTGCCTGCAGAGGTCAGGAGAAAGTATAGGATCTCCTAGAACTGGAGATAGAGATATTTGTGAGCCACCATGTAGGTGTCAGGAATTGAACCTGGTCCTCTGCAAGGCCACAGTATGCTCTTAACCCTAGAGCTATCACTTACAGCCCCATTTAGATATTTTTTAAAGAAGAATTTCAGCTTATCCGTTTGTAGATTTTTTAGGTGATTTTTAAATTTTTATTTTTATTTATAATATTTTTAGGTGATTACGGGATTTTTTTTTCCAGAATTCCTGGAATAGTTGACTCAGACCCAGAACTAACACTAGGCAAGCATCACTGATCTGGCTGGCATACTTTTCTTAAAGTGTACCTTCAAATGATAAGATTTTTTTGCCGGGCGGTGGTGGCGCACGCCTTTAATCCCAGCACTTGGGAGGCAGAGGCAGGTGGATTTCTGAGTTCGAGGCCAGCCTGGTCTACAGAGTGAGTTCCAGGACAGCCAGGACTACACAGAGAAACCCTGTCTCAAAAAAACAAAAACAAACAAACAAACAAAAAAAGATTTTAAATAGCTGATAAAGGAATTTTGATCTTTTATAGATCTGTTTGGCTTGTGTTTTGACTGTTCTCTTGCTGTCCAGGCTGACCTCAGACCCCTATGTTCAAACAATTCTCCTGCCTCAACTACCAAGTACACGGGACCTACAGGCACTTTTGTAGGTATTTAAATAGCCTAGTGTTAATTATTACCACTCTCCCTTTTTAAAGATTTATTTGTTTTATTTATATGAGTACACCGTCTCTCTCTTCAGACACACCAGAAGAGGGCATCAGATCCCATTATAGATGGTTGTGAGCCACCATGTGGTTCCTGGGAATTGAACTCAGGACCTCTGGAAGAGCAGTCAGTGTTCTTAACCACTGAGCCACCTCTTCAGTGCAAATTAGGATTTTTTTTTTCCTGTGCATTGGTGTTTTTGCCTGCATGTGTATCTGTTTGAGGGTGTCAGATCCCCAGGAACTGGAATTACAGACAGCTGTGAGCTGCTATGTAGGTACTGAGAATTGAACCCTGGTCCTCTGAAAGAGCAGCTAAGGCTCTTAACTACCAAGCTGTCTCTCCATCCACCCTCTCTTTTTAAAATGATTTTGCTGGCAGTTGTGAGGTTCACGTCCTCTGTCCTCAGTGCTTGTTCTTAGAGGATGAAGGGGTAGTGAAACCACAGACTACAATGTTCCGTTTGACCTTCCTCCATCTGCCTTTCTATAAATACATAAACAGTATGACTTCCGGTGTTTTCATTTGTCCATGCTGCTGCTGTTTAGTCAAAGGAATACTTCCACAGCTAGCTCTCACTTTTCTGGCAAGCATGCAGTGATATCATGAGTGATTGATTTTAGTAGATAGCTTGCGTAGTCAAGAATGTCTTTCCTCAAGTCAGCAGCCCTAGTCTGATGCCCGCTCGGAACCACCCAGAGCGCCTAGGAAGGGCAGTATGCAGGCAGCCTTTGAACTGTGGCTTAGTGGAGCGTCCTGCACAGGACAGGAAGCCAGCATGCTGATGTAGAGCTGGGTGAGATTCAGGTGAGGCGGCAGGTGAAGAACAGGGAGGAGTGGAGTGTGTTCCTTTCCTAACTCCAGTGAAATGAAAAGTGGGAAACTGTAAGCCATGAGTCCCCAGAGGTTAGGGAATGAGGTAGCCTTAAATAATTCCTTTGTCTTTACAGGCATGGAAGGACTTTGATGAGACGTTAAACATTTCCACAAAAGATGCGCTAATGGATGACAGCGACTCTCCTACATACAGTCTGCAGATAGAGCCACAAGATGGATGTCATCCGGAGGACAGCATGGAAAGGAGAGTGACACGCTTGCCTTCTATCTCAGATGAAAATGAAAATCAGCTTGCCGGAGACGGGCCTGCGTGTCTGACCACCAGTGACGGTGCCATGGGAAGAGCCACGGTGTCTGAACAGGACAGTCTCAACAATAACGAAAGCTTCCCTTCTAGCTGTGAGGCAGCCCCTACAGAGAACTCAGAAAACACTCCAAGCGAAGGCCCCAAAGATGACCTGCCTGCCTTGGGACAGGACAAAAAGCTACCCGGAAAAAGAAGTCCAAGGGCCAAAAAAGGCGCTCCTAGGAACACACCTTCAGGTGAGCCCTTCCCATCCCTTTGCTCTCCTTTAACAAAACAGGCATTGCTGCTTGCTGTTCTTCTAGTGGGTTCTGCGGCAGCGCCTGTACGTCCCACCGTGTGGTTCTTGCATAGCCTTTGCCCCGCAGGGTCACAGTCTGTAGAGGGGTTGTGTAGAGGGATTGTGTAGAGGGATTGTGTAGAGGGATTGTGTAGAGGGATTGTGTAGAGGGATTGTGTAGAGGGATTATGTAGAGGGATTATGTTGCCTTCTGTGTCCCCATGGCTTTGCTCTGACCTGTGATGGTCTGGGCTCCGGCGGTTTCCTATAGGAGCTTTCTGCCTCACTCTGCAGGTGAACTGGTAGCCCACATGTACCAGTGTTGAGTAAGGTATCTGGTTTTATTATCTGTATATCTTTGGTTACAAAGTATTTCAGATTTTTCTTCAGAATGTAGTTTGTTAGGTAAAATACAGCTCTGGAGTTCTGTGTCAGAATCACCACCAGGCACCCAGGGGGAAAGGCCATCAATGGTGGGTTTTGTTTGTCTGTTTGGTTTGGTGATTGTTGTTTTGTCAGAGGCATACTGGCCTAGACAGTTCTGGCATGCTATTGACTGGAAGTCCTTACTAGACCACACTTTACCCAGGCCAGCAGTGCTTGCAGGAGACCTAGTGAATTAAGCCAGTGTGTCTTCCTCCCTTCTGCTCTCCTGCTCTCCCACTTGCTTGTACTTTGGCTGATAAGAAATGTTTTCACTCTATATCCTGGTTTTCATTTGCAGCTTTAAAATTTAGAGGCAACTATAAAACTCTGGCGCTCAGACTGGCTCAGTAGGTGCAGTAAGTCCTTGCTGCACAAACCCAAGAACCAGAGTTCAGACCCTCGCACCCACACAGGGCCAGGCCAGAGTTCAGACCCTTGCACCCACACAGGACCAGGCTGGTCTGCAGGCCTACACTGCACATACCCCAGTACTAGTAGGTAAAGAATGGGCAAGCTGGCTGCTTGGAGCAGCTGAACTAGCAAGCTCCAGGTTCAGTAGGAGACCCTGCCTCTGTAAATAAAATGGAGAGTAATTGAGGAAAACACCCAGCTTTAATCTACCAACCTCTGCATGCACATACCTGCACACATATACCTGTACACACGTGTCTACAAACATGCAAGTGCTTATGTAGGCTGTTAATTATTCCTTATTTAATGAAGTAATTCATAATTTGGCTCCAGTAAAGATAACTCATAACTTGGCTGTTCGTGTTCCTTTGTCTCTTCCATGTTGACATAAAATATATAATCAGTGTTAAGGGGTGTGAGTATATCATAAAAGAGCGGGTGGTAAACATGACATACACAGTGCTGTGTATTAGATTTATTGTATAAGCTGTCCTTCAAGGCACATTGTCTGTCTCCCCAGGCTGACACTGCTGTCTATAAGAACTGAAACCTATCTGGGAGTGATGGCTTGCATCTGTAATCCCGGCATTTGGGAGCTAGAGTTACAGACTTGCTGAGCATGGCTACAGAGTGCGCTCCAGGTCAGCTGACTACAGGACTAGCCATTCAAAACCCGAGACCCTCCCAGTGAGCCCCACACCTGTTAGTGGTCTGTTTCTCGGAGTACCCCTCTTATGGGCAGTTACTGATTTTGTTTTCTCTCTATAGATTTGTCCTCTCTGGACACTGTGATTGTCAGTGGAATCACGTAGATGGGTTTTGGCTGGGTTCTTTCATGTGACACATTTTCCTGGTTCACTCTGGCTGTAATCTATTTACAGCCCCTTTCTCTCTATGGCCAGGAAATGCCCCATTGCATGGAGATGCTCGTTTCTTGGGTACTTGCCTGCACACTGTTGAGCATTTGATTATTTCACTTTTGGCTACTGTGAGCGATGCCTCTGTGAACATGCTTTCATTTCTATCATTTCTCACTGGGAGATGGTTTTTCATGATAAGTAACATGATGTTTAATTGGTGAACTGTTTTCCAATGAGGCTCCATCAGTTTGTATCTCTACTAAAATGTGGGTGAGATATAGTTTCTCTGTCCCTTTGCCAACATTTGTTAATGTCTGGTTTCTTTATAATAGCAAGTTGTTAAAAATGGAGATATAATTTACAAACCACCAAGTTTGCCTTTTGAAGCCTATGGCACAGTGATTTTATTATAGCCACAGAGCTATACAGCATTGGATCCGCTGTAAATAGACAAAACTATGAACCCATTAGCAGTCACTCCCCAGTCCTCCTGTCCTCAGCCTCTGGCAATCAATGCTCATAAATTTTGTATGACTTAACGGACAAGTTCAGATGAAGTGTCTAAAGATTGCCATAACAACATTTGGTGTTTGCTCAGTGCTAGTCACCATGGTGTCACATTAGACAAAACAGTGCAGGGGATAGCCAGAACCAGAGGTAGAGAGCATGTGGGAGACAGACTCTTTTCACCTGACCCCACCCCTGCGTCCAGCACCCTGTCTGCTTTTACTTCCATCCTTTCTACGAATCCAGAGGGTCTAAGACCAGGAGGGCTGGGAGCTGGAGGAAGACAAAACCTGGAACTGGAATTCAGCCTGGAGTCAGGCGATTAGTAAGGAGAGCTGTGGGTTTGAAGCTGCGCTCCGCCTGCTGCTGCTACCTTTGTGATCTGAGATCAGGAACTCGGTTCCTTCGTGTCTCTGCTTATCACAAGGAAGCTGATACTGCATATCCTGAGCATTGTCCTGAGGACAACAGTCCTGTGCACAAAGTAGCCAAAAAACCAAGTGTTTATGAGTTCTTGTGTTCACTGTGCCAGAGCGTTCTTCTGACAGGTCTTAGAAGGTTCAGAACTAACAAATTAATGTGAGTGTGTCTTAGCTGCCTTAGCTCTTTTGTCTGTACTTCTCGTCAGTCCTGTGTGTGTGCCTGTGTGTATGTGTGCATATATAATACATGTTCTTCTTTGACATAAGGTAATGCACAGATTCATGGAATTGGACATAATCAGTTTTTGGAGCCTTTATTCTGCCCATCCTGAAAATGTTTTAACTAAAGCACAATGATTTTACATAACAGGAAAAGTCTATACTTTATAAATCCTGTCATTGCATTAATTTGTAGCACCATAGAGGACCACTTAGTCAGCAGGTATTTGTTAAGTACCATCTACTCTGCAACTGCTAGTGAACCTGCCTTTCTGTTTCTCATGTCAAGTGAGACAGCTAAGTAGCGAACGGGCAGTCTAGCAAAGGAAGCTCTGACAGGGTTAACCTTGCAGTGTCCAGGGAGGGCCATGAAAGCCTCCAGGAGGAATTGATGTCTAATCAGAGATAGGACATGTGCAGGCCAAGAAAGGAGATGAGGAGAAAGGTGAAATATGTCAGAGCAGCCCCCAGAGCAAGGAAAGAGTGTCCTGTGTATTAGTGAGTCTCCATATTTTCTTCAGCTGAGGACGGTGAAAGGGATGAGTGGAGGGGAAATAGCAGGCAGTGTGCCGGAGATTGACGAGGCCCAGATCACATGGAGGGGAAATAGCAGGCAGTGTGCCGGAGATTGACGAGGCCCAGATCACAAATATGCTGTGCTTCAGTAACAGGTTCAGACCTTCCCAACAGGCTTGAACATGACTGTAACCATGGGAGGCACAGTGAGTGCCAAACAAGCCAGGGCGATAAAGGGTAGTCACAAGGGAAAGGGTGAAGGGGCGCCTCCAGAGTCCATGTGAGGGATGCTGGGAATCTGCACTGACAGAGACCTAGATGTGCCCCTTCTCTAGTCACTGAGTCATGATTTCAGGCATGCTTCTAGAATACAGCATCTGAAGCCGGTGGTGGTGGCAGCGGTGGCACCACACAGCTTTAATCCCAGCACGTGGAATGCAGAGGCAGAGAAGCACTGATCTCTGAGAATTTGAGGCCAGCCTGGTCTACAGAGTGAGTTCCAGGACAGCCAGGGCCACACAGAGAAACCCTCTCTCAAAAACTCTCAAAACCCAGCATCTAAGTGAGTTGTCAGCGCAGCTTTTCAGATTCTGCCACAAACTACTTTCAGTCCCAGTAAACTGATGTTTCATTTAAGGAATGGGATCTCATACATGGAGAAAATGAAGAAATTTATACCTTCAAACTCATATATTTATGCAATTATATAAAAAAATAGATATACATAAACATGTCAAGATAAGCAGATATTTTAGGGGATAAACTTAAGAGTATTTATTGATTTTAGAGGATTTACTTAATGCCAACTTAATGGTGTGTTCATTTGGATTCTCAGCTGTTTGCTTTTCATGTGTGCGTGTTTATATTATGTTTATATTATGTTATGTTACATTACATAACCCCACAAAGAGTTATGTAATGTGTGTTTGTCCATGTGCATGTGCAATGACAAGGATCATGGGATGGATTGGCTCTCTCCTCCCACCATGTGGAAGGTCGGAGGTTTGGCTGCAAGTGCCTTTACCCACTGAGCTCTCTTGCTGGTTATCCCACACTGTCTCATCACTCAGCATGTAGCCCAGATTCATGGTTGTCCTCCTGGCTCAGCCTTGCAGCTACTGGTATTAATTGTAGGTATGGATCACCGTTGCCTATTCTTCTTGGTCCTTCAGTGCCACAACTAAACTTTACTATGTTAAGGTGTTTTTCTAAGTGGTCCTCTTTTGTTTTTCTCTTTTTTTTAACTCGAGACTTTTACTGGATTATGAGCCCCATGAGTTAATGTTTTATCTTTGTTTAAGATAATTGCTTCTAAGCATCATCACCCATAGAACAAAACTGCATTTGGTTACTCTGTATACCTGACTCTATTGTTTAAAAACACACACACACACACACACACACACAAATGAACATTGGAAAGAACCACACAAATCAAAGTACATGTATACAATAGAGTATTATTTGGCAATAAAAAATTAAGTACAAAGCTGGGCAGTAGTGGCACACACCTTTAATCCCAGGACTTGGGAGGCAGAGGCAGGTAGATTTCTGAGTTCAAGGCCAGCCTGGTCCACAAAGTGAGTTTCAGGACAGCCAGAGCTACACAGAGAAACCCTGTCTCAAAAATATAATAGTAATAGTAATAGTAATAGTAATAGTAATAATAATAATAATAATAATAATAATAATAAATAAAGTACTAATAAAAGCCACAAGATGAAGCTTGAAAGCATTAATTATGCTTAATGAAAGAAGCCACAAATGTGGACTGTACATAGACAGCACTCTAGATAATAAAGTGGTAGAATTCTATACTTCAAGAGGTAAATTATAAACCATGTAAATTACATCTCAGCAAAACTATTCTTGAAAAGAATATTGAGGTAGGTATGTAGTCCATAGCTCCATGAAGTGTGAAGCTCCCTGCTAAAGGACAGTTTGTAGCACGTGTGTGGGAACTGTATAACGTGCCATTACGTGTGTTTCTCTTTACTTTTCTTCAGACTTAACTCCTGGCTTTCTAAATCTTCCTTTCTCATCTGATTCTGTTCTTCCAAAGATAATCTATTGTCAGGAGATTTAAGAGAATTACAGATTAAAACAGGGAAAGTCCTTTTGAGGAAGTTTTAAGTCTCTCCTTCGTTCCACAAACTATTTTTAAGTTTCCATATTTGAACATGTGTCAGTGTCTTTGTTGAGAGAGAGAATTACTCATTAAATATCCTTGTCAATTCCCTGATTTGAGGTCAGACAGTACCGTGTGGCGGTCAGAGGACTTGGTGGCTTTGCTTCTCTCCCTCCACTTTTACATGAATCTGGGGATTGAACTCGGTTCTCCGGGTTTCAGAGCCTTTACTTATTTCATTTCCTGTTTATATACTTTTTATATACTTCCTTGGAAGGTAACTTAATTTTGATTCACCTTTACGTATCCTGGAGAACCACGAAAAGTTTGTAGTTGAAGGCTGGTGAATGTCATGTTCCTGGAAGCAGATGACCATGATAATGTGGTGGACTTAGCCATTCTGATATTAACCAGAATAGAAAGTCTGGGTCAGAATAGAAAGCTCTAGTAATTTCATATGAAACTTTGGCACTTGAGTTGTTTATGGACAAGAAGCTTAAGAGTTTTTTATTAATTTAAAGTTTATGAATTTGAATAACTAATTGCATGCTTGGGCAAACCCCTTGCATATTTTTAGTTTTTAATAAGACCTATTAGAGTGTAGAACAGCTAATCAAACATCTAAGAGGAAAATTAGAGATTGCTAACATTGGTGCTAATTGGCATGTTCTACATAATTTAGAGTCTAATTCCTGGCAATATTTATGTGTACTAAGAGTGCCATGGATACAAAATGACAATAGCCTGCAGCAAGCCCTAGAAAGGGACAGAACTGGAGAGAGGAGCAGGGAGCATGGTGATGGCATGGGTGCGGCTGCGGGGGTGGGGTTGGGGTGGGGGGGGTTACCTGCTTGGAAACCTTCAGGGTTAAGGACAGAGAGACTAGCCTGAGAGTACTCTTGGTGACAAGCATTTGCCAAATCCCCTTTGAGTTTTCATAATGTTCATCTTGATCACTCAAAATGCTTTGTAAATCCACAATGTAGCTGTAAACACTGAACACTGAGTTTAGGATAATGCTTCTGATTTTAAAAGCCCTGTATTTGAAAGGAAAAAATAAATAAGATCTTTAAGTTCAAGACAAGCCTGGCTAAAGGAAGTGGTACTCGATACTGAGGTAGATCCAGGCAGCCGCTCACTGTGATTTATAGAAACTTTTAGTTAGGGCCATCCTCTGTAAGTGCCCAGCAAGCAAACAAGCTATAAAAAGGCTTTCGACTTTTGCTCAAGGAAAGTGCCCTCTGTGACATTGACCAGCAAAGAATGAGAGGATTCTCTTAGAGGTGTGGCGTTGTCATCCAGCATCTGCCCTGGCTGTAGTTTATAAGCAGAGAACTTAGCAGATGAGGAGCGTGTCCTTGAAAGCAATCTAGGTGTTAACAGTCATTTTTAATTTACTACCTAAAGATGACGGGTGGTTCTTGCCTGTAATCCCAGCACTTAGGAGGAGGCAAGAGAGATCACTCATGAGTTCAAGGCCAGACTGGATTACACAGTGAGTCCCACACCAGCTATGGCTGTGTGGTGACAAGATCCTGTCTCAGAAACAGTAACAAAAAATGCTACCTAAAATAAAGCCTGGTGACAGACCCGGGGCCTGTGTGTGTCACCTTTGTTACCACGTGTTAATAGCATAGCATGACCCAAACTAACCTCATCACCACAGCCCTGCTTGTGCCCTACCCCCTCTGAAGACAGAGGCTGTAGCCTAAGGGCACGGGAGGAGACCAGGCAAGTGAGAATTATGCCATAATTACATAATACATCCCTTTGACCCCAGGTCAGGCTGGAAGGACTTTGTCTCCCTTTCAGATTTATCTTATTGGATAATACAGATGCTGGTGCAGAGATGACTTCGGTGTGTTTAGACAGCGATGAAATGGAGAACACTCAATCTTCTGGCGTCAGTGAGAAGTTAGAATGAAGAAGTGTGGGAGGAAAAGTCTAGGGTGGGGACTGTATAGACCCCATGGTTACGTTCATGCCTGATCATCTGCAGGATTGTGGCTGAGATGGACACAGCATTCTGGGGTGCAGCAGTTTGAAGAAAAGTTATGCAGCAGCTCAGAGAATCGTAGCAAAATCACAGAGCTGAACATATTTTTTCTTTTACTGTTTTTATTATTGTAAAACATAAATTTGCCCTTAGCCACTCATTGCCCAAAATGGCTCTGTTCATTCAGTGGCTATAATTAGATTCATAACATGCATAGTCTTCACTGGTGCATATCCAAAACTCAAGCCACGCTTTACGGAACATCCATGTGTATTAAACGGTAATTCCATTTCTCGGTCTGTCTCTTTCCTAGTCTTCCTCTGCTTTGCTCTCCTGTTTCCTGTGTGGTTTTGTTCTTTGCTTCCTTTGGTCTCTGAGCGTATTTGAGACTGGTACTTACTGTCTTTGGTAGGCCTGGTGTTTATCTCCCTCAGAAACAGCTCCCTTCCGTTGGTTTCTTTCCTCACACAGGCCTCTGTTAAGACTTTTGTTATTGGATGCTGGACATGGCGAACCCTATGATGGCAGAGACTCTGGGAAGTAGAGGGGTGGCACTTCTCCACTGGGTTAGTTTGGGTTCCTTTCCTGGACTTTCCAGCTTGGCTCTGGGCTCTCCTCTAACAGGCTCTTTGTGGTCCTCTTCAGATTTCTCTTCCTACCCACTGCAGAGCCTCATATCATGGAGGTGAAAGCCCAGTGCTTTCTCTAAGCATTTGTCCTTCCCAACGAAGACTGCCCTTGTAGTTTGCTGGCCACACAGGCAGTCTCAAATGCCCTGCTGTCTTGAAAGGTATTGTTCCCAGCTTTTCCCCTTTGGCTTCAGTTGTCATTTTGTGACCCAACAAGTTGTCAGTTGACTTTCTGATCACCTGACAATAATTTACACAAGAGTCTGCCACTTTCCTGCCCTGGAGGGGTTTCTACATAGATGACTCAGAGACAAACACCTTGTCAGCCCTTCAGGTAACAGAGACAAGTCAGACAAAAGGGAAACCTAACTCTAGGGCTCCATCAGTACTATGCTTACCTGACCATTGCTGGCTTCTAGACCCTTCAGGTCTCATTTGTCTGGGATAATGTCTCACACTCAGGTTTCTGCCTTTAAATGATCCAGCCACACTGTTCTGCTGCCCGGAAGCCAATAGTCACATCTCTGCTGAGCTCGCAGATGGCAGATACAAGAGAGGCATGTACACCAGGGTGCAGGCCTGGCATTTCAAGACAAAAGCTGTTAGAAGATATCCCTGGGCCCTGCAAAGTACTTCCTGGCAACCATCAGGCTCTAAGCTGAATGGATCAGTTATGTGCCAGGAACACAGAACTGGATAAATGTTTCTCAGTCAAGATAAACTGCCTGAAAGCTGTTACAAATTTTTAAATCAAACAAAATTGTTTCTCAGTCTTTTGCTAAAATCAAGTATAAATGCTAAATGAAACCTTAACAGACAAGTGTTGAACTGTGTTCTCTTTTTTAGAGCTTAATAAAGTTGACAGGTGTTAAGTTAAATCAGGGCTTATGAGTTTGCCTATCATCTGCAAAATGTATAAATAGCATCCCCACCTAGTTTGGTGGATTCTTTAACTGTAACTCCCGTGGTGTTGCAGAGGAAGGTAAACAGAGTTTCTTGTTTCGCTTTAACCATCTGGATTCATGGACAGCAGCACAGAGCTTTCTCTGTACTGAACGGGACTTTGTAGTGAAGGGAATTGCATGTGGCAGTTCATGTTTTGATTTTCTTGCTTCACTATAAATGTGTTTTTACAAGAGAACTTTTTATGTACCACAAAGAATTTTAGTGATAACTCATGACACATTAATTAACCTTCTTAAAGGGAAACATTTATAAGACTTATAGGGCATTGTTGCCAAATGTAACAATATCAAAATTACCTAGAAACATACATGAACAACCACGGAGCTTCCATATTACACTGTGAATGTTCAAGTAGCTATTATAAAGTCATTTAGCACAACAGAAATGTGCACGTTCACATCTTGTTAGTCTGTGAGTCTATGGTTCTGTCTGTGTTTCTTTTCTTAATTGTTGCCCTACTAAAACATGCCCATTTAGTGCTGAGAAGAAACTAGATATGAGGCCATGGGAAGATGTGAAGGAAACTTGATTGTCTGACTGAAAAAGAAGCCAACATCGAAAGCAATTGCGTGTTACTATACAGGGGACACGAGCCCACCCATGTCCATACTAACGGTGTTGGTAAACATTGAACTAAGTCTGTAACTGTCCTACATGCTTCTTTTAAGTGTTTTTTGTTAGTCTATTGTTTTATTTTGGGGCGGGGGTTGTTGGTGTGTGTTTGTTTGTTTGTTTGTTTGTTTTGGAGACAGGGTTTCTGTGTATAGCCCTGGCTGTCCTGGAACTGTCTGTAGACTAGGCTGGCCTGGAATTCACAGATTCATCTTCCTCTGCCTCCCTAATGCTGGGATTAAAGGCATGATCCACCATGGCAAGCTATTTTTTATTCTTATATTTTGCTTTTTGGGGGGAAGGGTCTTTTACTTAGTCCGAGCTGGCTTTAAATTTCCTATGCAACAAAGGATGACCTGAAACTGATTCTCCTGCCTCTGTTTTGAAATGCTGAGGTCACAGGAGAGTGCTACTGTGTCCAGTTTAGCTCTTTTGGTTTTTTTAAAGATTTATTTATTTTTTTTTATATGTGTACACTGCAGCTGTCTTCAGACACATATACTAGAAGAGGGCATCAAATCACATTACAGATGGTTGTGAGCCACCATGTGGTTGCTGGGAATTGAACTCAGGACCTCTGCAGGTATAGTCAATGCTCTTAACCACTGAGCCATCTCTCCAGCTCCAGCTTAGCTCTTATTCAGTACATTAGGGATGTAAGCTTTACTACTATTTGCCTCCAAATGGTTTCCTTAAAAGGAGGTGGGGTGTGCAGTTTTATGTCTTAATGATCTTTTATATGACAGTGAGGGTCAGAACACACCTTGTTCTTTCCACATGTATCCACTAGTTTATTTAGGGCTAGTGATCTTAAAAGGTAGATTCTATTTTCCCCATGCTGCAGAGAAGCCAAAACAAAGCTGGAGAGTCAGAGTTTAAGTAACCTGGCAGAAATAGAGGGGATAAGTGTGGGAAGAGGCTGCCTGGCTTCCGGGTTGTCCTTGCTCCGGTTCTTGGGCAAAAAAAGTTTTGATCCTCCTGCTTCTTCTTCCTCTTCTTTCCCTTCTTCCTCCTCTTCCTTCTCTTCTTCCTTTTCCTCCTCCTCTTCCTCCTCTCCTTCCTCCTCCTCCTCTTTCTTCCTCCTTTTTCCTTTTCCTCCTCCTCCTCTTCCTCATCCTCCTCCTCTTCCTCTTTCTCCTCCTTCTTCCTCTTCTTCCCCTTCTTCCTCCTCTTCTTCTTCTTCCTCCTCCTCTTCCTCCTCTTCTTCTTCCTCTTTCTTTTCTTCTTCCCCCTCTTCCTCCTCTTCCTTCTCCTTTCCCTCCTCCTCCTCCTCTTCTTCTCCTCCTCTTCCTCTTCTTCCTCTTCTGCTTTCTTTTTCTCCTCCCCCTCTTCTTCCTCCTCCTCTTCCTCTTTTTCTTTTTCTGCTGTGCAAGGAACAGGGTTCCAGGCCCCATACGGTTAAACAATTCCCACTGTCTTATATTTCTTTTTTTTTTGTTGTTTTTTCTTTTCTTTTTTTTTGTTTTGTTTTGTTTTGTTTTGTTTTGTTTTGTTTTGTTTTGTTTTGTTTTTCAAGACAGGGTTTCTCTGTGTAGCCCTGGCTGTCCTGGAACTCACTCGGTAGACCAGGCTGGCCTCGAACTCAGAAATCCACCTGCCTCTGCATCCCGAGTGCTGGGATTAAAAGTGTGTGCCACCACCGCCAGTCATATTTCTTTAAAAAAAAAAAAATGTTATTGCTATTTTTTTGTATTTGTGGAGGTAAGACATCTATGTCAGGTGTCATCAATTGCTTGTCCACCTTATTATTTTATATTTGATTGATTGATTGATTGATTTGAGACTGAGTTTCTGTGCTGGCTTCTTTTATGCCAACTTGACACAAACTAGAGCCATAAGAGACAGAAACCCTAATTGACAAAATGCCTCCATAAGATGGGGCTGTAGGCAAGACTGGGGCATTCTCTAAATTAGTGATTGATGTGGGAGGGCCCAGCCTATTGTTGGTAATGCCATCCCTGGGCTGGTGGTCCTTGGTTCTATAAGAAAGCAGGCTGAGGAAAACATGAGGAGCAAGCCAGTAAACAGCATCTCTCCATGACCTCTACATCAACTCCCGCTTCCAGGTACCTGCCCTGTTGAGTTCTTGTCCTGCTTTCCTTCCATGATGAATGGTGCTGTGGAAGTATAAGCCAAATAATGCCCCCCACCCCAGGTTGCTTTTGATTGTGGTGTTTATCATAGCAATAGCAACCCTAAAGAGGACAGTCTCTCCCTGAACCCAGAGCTCAGTGGTTTCCTATAGAAGTTAGCCAGCAAGCCCCAGGGATTTTCCCATGTCTAGCTCTCTAATACTGCTGTTGTTTGTGACAGATTACCTCGTAGCCCACTCTGGCTTCAAATTCTGTGTGTAGCTCAAGATGGCATAGAACCTCAGATGTTCCTGCTTCTCCTTGCCAACTGCCAGGGTTAGAAATGTGTGCCAGGTCAGCACTTGGTGTGTTACTTAGTCATCACAGTCTCTGTGAGGATCTTGACTGCTGTAGTTGATGAAATCTAGGAAAGAGTTGAGAACTCATCTCCATTTATGATGAGTAGAATCTACTCTGAGGTCGCTCTGAACGATAATGCTATAACTGGGCCCTGGCTCCTCCCTGTCCAAAGCTCTTTGACTTTGAAACTCTGTCTCAGTAGAGAACATTGTCCCAAGACGTAAGATATAGGTGTGGCTGATGCATCTTTGCAGTTCGTGGTGTGTGTGTGTGTGTGTGTGTGTGTGTGTGTGTGTGTGTGTAGAACATAAATAGGTAGACGTGGATGAGAACTCTTCCAGCTTTTACAGCTAAGAGAGGTGTGGAGTATTTTCCTGGGGATATGAAGAGTACTAGTCCACCAGAGCATTGGGTTTATTTGGTAGACAGAGAAAGGCAGGGAGGGTCTGGGGCACATTGTCAAAGGAAAGAAGGGCTACTCGTCTTCTATTACTAGGAAAGACCCTTTCTGAGACAGACCAGCTGAACGATGGTAGCCACAGAGATAGGTAGCTCACTTGATTTGAACATGAACATTGAAATAAAGACTACGGTTCTGGTGAAGGATGGGGTTAGCGTTGATAACTGTTAAAGTGGGAAATGTGGATGCATCCCGTGGGCCTTGGCTGGACTCAGTCAGCACTTAGCAGTGACAACTCAGAAGTTTGCAGTGCTTTCTCTCCAGGGAAATCACCTCACTGGGGTTAGCATTGCTACCTGAGTCCCCACGGTCTCCTGGGACCTACAGTAGCTCTAACGTTGAGGAGGTTCCATTTGTTTAGCTGTCTCACAGAGTGACATGTTTACCTTCCTGTTCAGGGCCCTCTAATTTGAGACAGAACCTCAGAGTATAGTGTACCTTTCCACTGGGAGAATCGAATCAAGTTTTTGATCAGGCAGTAAGTTGTGTATATTTTTTTGTTTATCTTTTTATGATATGCCATGTGTACACCTGTGTGTGTGTATGTGTCTGTGTGTCTGTGTGTATGTCTTCATATTGAGGCCAGAAGACAACAGTAGATGTCAGTCCCCACTAAGCAGCAACCACTTTGTTTTTCCTCAGACATAGTCTCTTCCCAGGCTGTACCTCACCAAGGGCTAGGCTGGCCAGCAAGCCTCGGGAATTCACCTGTCTCTGTCCCTCCAGCACTGGGATTAACAGTGTGCTACCATGACTAGCTTTTTTTTTAACAGGACTTGTGAGCATTGACTTGGGTTCTCATGCTTATGGGGTGACTCCTTGACTCCTCAGCCCCTTCTTCCTTATCCTCAGTGAGACTTCTGCAGAAATGGTTGCATCAGTGCTCCTAGCAACAGCAAAGCATCAACCACTGAAGGAGGACAGCAACTTGCGGTTTCTGGGTTACTTTTACTTGAAAATTGTATAATGAATGCGAGTGTCAGTTTAAAAGCATTCCTCCATGACAGTCTCACCTAATGTGGTCATTTCTTTCACTTCTATAGGTGATGCCTTACCTGTAATGCAGACGCTGGATGCAGCGTTGCAGACTGTTGGTGAGGAAGAGACTGCCGGCATGAAAGTGAATGACCCACCCAAGACACCAGCACTACAGCCGCTCTTCTCGATGATCCGAGGCGAGGTGGAGCAGATGGACTCTAGGGCACTTCCCCTCTTCCTTCACCAGGTATGACATCACACCCATTTAAAACCTGGTTCTCCACGATTGACTCCTCCCACCCACTGTTGACCCTAAGTGCAAAGCTGGTAGAAAATTTGGTATATTCTGGGTGGTGGACACACCCTGGCCTTAGATGATTTGTAATTTGGTCAAGAGGCCTGCTAGCCACTGAAGGAACAAAAACTTCCTAATGCCTGTTCCTAAAGACAGCCATGGAGAAAGGGCAGAAATGAGTGTGCAGATCCAAGTGTGGGGCTTTGTACTGTCAGAGTAGACATGTCTAAGGGTCAGCTGCACAAGACAAGCAGTTAGCTTTGCTCAAGTCAGCAGCAGAGAAAAGAAGGCAGCTCCTAAGCTGGGTTGGTCAGAATGAGTAGGTGCTGGAACTGCTAAAGCATTTACTGCTCTCCCACAAGACCTTTGTTCAACTCCCAGCATCCACAGGGTAGCCCACAACTGTCTTAAACTCCAGTTCCAGGGAGTCCCAGCACCCTCTTCTGGCCCCTACAGGCCTCAGACATGCAAGAGTTACATACATGTAAACTCCCATACATATAATATTTTTTAAATTCTTAAAAGAAAAATTTCCTATTATAGCATAGTGACTGGACTGTGAAAGGTGTGGCTGGAAAGGACAGAGGTGAAATGAGGCCAAGGAGCTTGCAGCAAGGAGAAGGCCTTGCATGCTTGGGTGGGGAGTTGTTGTTGTTATTGATATTGTGATGCTGGAGATAACTATAGAGTCTCACAGGTGATTCTTGGGATGACTGTAGGGTCTCACAGGTGATGCTGGGGATGACTGTTGGGTCTCACAGGTGATGCTGGGGATGACTGTTGGGTCTCACAGGTGATGCTGGGGATGACTGTTGGGTCTTACGTGTGCTTAGCAAGCTCCCACTACCGTGGTGAGTAACACCACAGACACCCAGAATACAACTTGGATTTTAGAAATAGAATTCTTCTGATGATTAGGAGGTTAGTGTATTGAAAGGTAGAGAACACGGAGAGGGGTCCTTCAGGACAGCAGTGGGAGCCTTCTGATGTGTGAGGTCCCTGAGCGAATTTTAAATATTTGCGGTTTGCACTTCATTTGCAGTTACAATGAAAATAATCGAAACTAAAGAAAGCTTTTCTGTTTTGGTTCTGTTGTTGTTTTGAGATGGTGTTTCATGTATTCTGGCTGTGTAGCTCAGGATGCCTTGAAGTTTTGATCCTCCTGCCTCCTCCCACCAGTGATTTGATTACAGGCATGACCCACTGTACCCACTTTACGTGAGTCTAGGGATCAAGTTCAAGGGTGAGCAAGTGCTCTGCCAAACAAGCTACACTCCTGGCCCTTAATGTTTTTCTATCTCATTTCCCCATTTCAACCTCTGCAGTTAAACAGTAGTAATTTTTATTTTTTTAAGTATAATACTTTTGGCACCAAGGCACTATTTACAGATTTGTGTTATCTGCTGTGTGACCACTGAACTCTTGGCTTGCTGCTTGGCCTCTAAGACCTTGCTGACTTGCCATCCTTTTAGCCTTTGCTGCATTCGCACAGTGGGTTGAGTTTGCACACAGTGTTCCTTTACCACGGCCTGCCATGTTCCGTGTGATCTGTGTCTGTTGTCTGTCAATCCTGGATTCCTATCAGTCTGTCTCAGTGTTTCCAGGAGCTCTGGCCCTCCAGATAAGCTGACAATGTTCCTTTGCTGTGTAGATGGGCTAGCCTCAAACTTCCAGGGATTTGCCTGCTCCTGTGTGGTGGGATTAGAGGGAGACGCGAGGGCATCTAGTTTTGTTTTTTTAATTAACATAACTATATTGAGGATATGGTTTCTGGGAAGAGTGTAAGCTGTACATGTCCAGTCCCCTGCACAGGAGAATGGGGTTGAGGTGGGCCCAAACAGCTCCAAGAAAAACAAGATTCTTTTCAGACAAAGAAATAATGTCCTGCATGAATTGGCTTATAAGAAGGTAAACAAGATATTTGCCCACTGTCTTGGAATAATAACAAGGAATAGGTGACTGTGTGAGAGAATGACTGTGTGTTTGTAAGGTTGGGACAGCCACCAGCAAAAAACAAACAAACAAACAAACAAAAAAAACTTAGCAATTCATCCTTTATTGAGGAAAGAGAAATCAAGAAATAGCACATACTAACTGAGTGTGGTTGTGGTTGTGTATACACCAACACTTGGAAGAGGCTACATGAGACCCAGTCTCAAAAAGCAAGCAAGCAAAAAAAAAAAAAAAAAAAAAAGCAAAGGTGTCTGTAATATTGACAGAAAGAACTTCAAAAATAAAATATAGGTTACAAATTTTTTCAGTTGCTTGCTTCTACTGAAAAATAGATCAAGCCAGAGGCATGCCCTGGAAGCTCCCGCCTCTGGGAAGACTGGACTTACTTAGTACAGGGCAAACCCAGTCCTGAGTGTTCCCAAGGCCTGAACATGAAGAAAACACTCCTCCCTCACACCCCTCTTGAGGAGGAAAAGCACTGGCCTTCCACATCCCTAGGTTATCCTAGAGATAATGATTGGAAGGAAACTTAATTGCACCAGGAACTTTAAGAATGCAGATGTTGGTAGAGGCCCTGTTAAGTAAGCAAAGTCTCTATCCCTGCAGGGGTTCTGGGCCTTCTGGAGAAATCCAGGAATCTTATCAAAGGGAGGCTATGGTAAGGTGACCAAGAGAACCTCAGAGTCTTTTCTGCCAATCCCTCAGAAGGGGTTGAGGAAGGGATTGAGGAAGCCAGTAATTTTCAGTTGGTTGATTTCACGCACTAGGTGTGACTATACAGAACCCTGGGACTTCAGAAAAGGAGGGAGACATTGGATGGCTCAGTTTCCGCCCATCCCCATCTTCTAAGGGATTCATTCATTCCTCTGATGGATACTAAGTATCCACCAAAGCAGAGTTACAAAATGATTAACTGGTGGGGGATGGGGGATGTCAGAAGCTGAGACAAGAGCATCTTAGTAGTACAAGGTCATCCTGGACTGCATAGTGAGTTCTAGGACGACCTGAGCTACAGCATGAGACAATGTCTCAGAGTCTGGCTGCAGCCCAGTGCACGGTGATCCACTCCCATACACTAGGGAAGGTGAAGTAGAAGGCACAGCTTTGTTTCTTGAGGATGTAGGAGGCTCTGACCATTTTTAAGATGAAAATGATGCAATCAGGTCATTCACCCGTAAAGCCATGAGCCATCTGCTCTGCTGGGCTGCTTTCTGCTGGGCTGCTTTTCCGGATTAGGTAAATGGAGCATCGAGACTCTCCTCATGGTCCTGCTGGACTTACGTGGAGGGGACTTTTACAGGGTGAATATTTTGTCTATTTGTTCTGACATTTCCCTTTTACCCAGAACTGCATTTACTTTTGAGCTAGGGGTTTTGTTATCCTCATGGGTTCAGAACTCACAGATGGGGCAGTGTACAGTTGTGATCTCAGCTCTGACCCAGGAGGATTGCTGCAAGGTTGAGGCCAGCCTGGTCTACATAGTGAGTTCAAGGTTAGCTTGGTGTATAAGGTTAAAAACCTTGACTCAGATAATAGCAACAACTGACACAGAAAACATATAAAAACTGACTTTACATTTACATTTCACAAAAAATTACATTTCTGCAGCCCCACCCCCATCTGATAATATAATAGTAATGAAATCCATGAACACTTCTCAAGTGGGAGCAGATAGTAACTAACTGTGTGCAGTGGTGCACAAATACAAAAGGCAAGGCAGGTGGCCTTTAAAGGGGCAGGCATTTTATTTTCATGTCCAAGAGAAGAATTCTGCGCAGTCCTGTTTAGTTTTCTCTAGAAGTCTATATACAAAGGTATCACTGAGTGATACCCCAGATGTTGGCAGCTCCACACTAGACATGACAGAAATGGCGTACCTTAGGGTCCCTAACACCCAAGAACCATCTCTGAAAGGTTTCCCAACGTGCCACTGATAACACCATTATATGACTTTCTCAATCAGAGGGTATTAAATATGGCCAAGGATTGGCAGTTTCCAGTAGTTCATGTTAATATATCTGTAACGTAGTAGAATGATTTGATATAAGACTCTTCCAAACAACTTATTTCTTTTAAAATTTGCAAAGTAAACTAAATACAGAATCCAACTCTACACTGAAATTTTATAACAAAGTATTTAATCATCTTCATAATGTATATAATTTGTTTTTTTTTTAACTTAAACTGATACATAATGTATCAGTATATAAGCTCAAATTTTTCTCCATATATACTATTTCTTCTGGGAGATCTGGCCAGTGTTGCTCCTTTTTAACTACTGGGTATAAGTTTAACAGCTGCTTTCTTGTTCTTTGTAATGGCAGGTCCCTGGGAAGCAGAGACAATGATCTACAAATGAAATACTTAGACTAGAAACCGAGAGGAATCAGTAGAGCCTGTTCTGAGCATGTAAGCTCTGGTGTGATGGCTCAGTTGGCTGAGGTGCTTGTCATCAAGCCTGGAGTCCTGAGCCAGTCTCTGGAACTGTCACTGTGAAGGAGAAAACTGACTCCAGCAAGTGCTCCTCTCACAGCCACATGTAGCAGTCATACACCCACACACATACACAGAGAAAATGATGGATGTGAAAGCAATATAATATAAAAAATAATTTTGTAGAATGGTTTTAAGTATAGCAAGTTATGCTAAATTTAATTAATAATTCAGTATACTGGTCTGGTCATAAACACTGTCTTTCTTATCAAAGTCTTAAAAAGCGTCTAAGTTTTTTCCCCAATATAAAAATATGTATGTATATAAAAATATATATGTAGACACCCAGAATATGAGAATAACCTACTTATATAAAAATTTAGCACCTCAACTGAAAAGTTCAGTATAAACATTGGTGAGAACTCCCAGAAACGGGTTGTCCTTGTGGCATTATAGGGCGCACAGTACTAAGATAATCACCTCAAAGTACAGTTATCTTTGTGTTTACTTATTTTCCTGTGCTGTGTCCAAGAACCCGAGGCCTTGAACCGTCAGGCCTGTGCTCTACCACCAGCTCCCTCCCGGGCCCAAAAAGTTGTTGAACACGGAGCATGAATGGATATTTCTCTATGTGTTTGCTGCATTTCTCCAGTGCCAGCATTGGGGCCATCCCGTTTCTCAAAGCCATGTTACTATCCCACAGAAATACACGGCAAAGGTTGCTGCTTATTAGGAGAAAGACAGTTTTGAACTCTTGTAGGAACACAAGTACTTAACATCAGCACCAAATGAAATTATATAAAGAGGTTATTCAGTGGGGAGACAACGGATTGCTGCATTTCACTTTTCGTGGTGTGGACCTGGGGTCTGGCTTTACCTTCACACAGCACTCGGAGGCAGGGGTTGCTTCAGTATGCACAGCTTCCTGACAGAACAGAGGCCATCTGTCCCTAGTGTTTCAAGGTCACTAGCAGCCCGGGAAAGATTGGCAAAGTTGGATATGTGGACTCAAGTGTCACTGTGAAAGTGTAAAGTGGTATTTTACTCACCTTGGTACATTCTTGCATCTGGATGACATACTGCTGGATTAATGAACATGGGGTTGAAAATAAATGTGACTGCACATGTCTGACTGCAAGGCTAGGTGGGCTGTAGGAAGGAAGTGGGTGTGAGGCTGAGGGTCAGAAACCCAGTGGAGACTTTAGGAGTTCAGAGGTTTTTAAATGGAAGAAATTCTTAATTAATTAACTAATTAATTTATTTATTGTATCTGTCTGTGACAGGGCTTGGTCTGTCCTGGCTGGACCTGAACTCCTGGGCTCAAGCTACTGTTTTGCCTTATCCTTAGGAGCTGAGATTAAAGTGCATGCCTGATTTTTTTTCTTGTTTTGTGTTTTGTTTTGTTTAAAGATCCTTTAGAGTGAAACTGATAAGTGAGAAGTTCTTTCTGGGACCGGCTCCTGAGACCGGACTCTCTCCAGTTCTGTATATTTGTAGCACTGCACGTGTTCAACTGTTAACAGTTCGCTTACCGTGGGTCTGTCTCCCTTGTTGTTGTTGTTGTTGTTGTTGTTGTTGTTGTTGTTGTTGTTGTCCTCCCCTGCAAACATACACACTAGCAAGCCCACTGCCACTGAGCTACATACATCCCCAAGCTATGTTTATGGTTCTAGGGATTGGATTCAGAGCCTGGGGCATGCTGGGCAAGCACTGTATCAGCTAGCCTGGTCTTTTTAAAAATAGCAGTACAACACCAGGCCTATAATTAGCACTCAGAAAGTAGAAGCAGAAAAACCAGCAGTTCAGAATCATCCTTGGCTACATAGTGAATTCTGGGCAAGCCTGTGCTACAAGAAATCTTGTGCCAGAAATAAATAGGTCTAGGCACAGGGCTGGTAAAATGGCTGAGCAGTTAAGAGCATATAATGCTCTTCCAGAGAACCTGAGTTCAGTTACCAGCACCTACACCAGGCAGATCACAGCTGCCTATAACTGCACCTCCAAGGATTCAGATGTCTCTGGCTTCTGCAGGCATCTACCCTCACGTGGATACACCCATACACAGTCATTCACACGATTAAAAATGAAATAACTATTTTAAAACAGGACTGAAGTGATGGCTCAGGTGGGAAAGTGCCTGTTCTGCAAGCATGAGAACTTGAGTCTGGATCCCCAGCCTCCTTACAAGAAAGGGAGCAAGCAAGGCAGCAGTGGTGGTGATTAGGCCCACACATACATCTCAAGAGCTAACTGGCCACTCAGGGTAGCCAACAGGTGAGCTTCAGGTTCTGTGGAATACCCTGCGTCAAAAAAGAAGGTGCATGGCCAGGCATGGTCACACCTTTTAATCCCAGCACTCAGGAAGCAGAGGCAGGTGGATCTCTGTGAGGATGAGGCCAGCCTGGGCTACATAGTAAGATCCAATCTCAAAAATAATACCAATAATAAAGATTAAGAACAATTGCAGACAACATTCCATTTCAAACTCTAATGTGCACATGCATGCACATATAAACACACTAAAAAAATTAATAAATACAAATATCAGAGCATACTCTTACCTCATTACAGCCTCACCACTGAAAGGTGGGAGTAAGGTCATTCTCGGCTGCATATGGGATTGAAGGCCACCCTGGGCAAACACACACACACACACACACAAACTAGTGTCCCATGAGGTTTTGAGCTGGTAGTTTTTAAACTAGAAATGAAATGGTGTTAAGGTCTCAGGTAATGTGACGTTTCTGGTGTGTGTGTGTGTGTGTGTGTGTGTGTGTGTGTGTGTGTGGGTGGGTATGCGCGCGCGCACCATGGTGCTCATGTGGAGGTAAGAGGACAGTTTAGAGAAACTCATTCTTTCTTCCACCACATGGATCACATGGATTGAACTCAAGTTGTTAGCCTAGGCAGACACATCTCCCATCTTTCCCTACTGAGCCATCTCCCTGACCTCATCTCTAACTTTTAATTTATAATAATAATCTTTTTACCCTCTTGACCCCTGCTACACCTTTGTAAGCTGATAGCCTTCCCCTCATCCCTACGCATTCTTACTTTTTAAAGAACTAAGTGAAACGTTAGGACTTGACTAGACTAGGAAGAATATGGTGGTGTGGAGGCTGAAGAATGTCTGTGCTAGCTTTGCTGACTGCGCCGACAGAGTTCCCAGAGCTCGTGGCTATGGTGAGGTCATGTTGGTAGTAGAGCTTGCTGTCACCCAAGCTCGCCCTTTCACTCAAATACTCCAATTTTCTTCTGTCTTTACAGGTAGCTGAGACTTATTTTCAAGAAGAGGACTGTATCCTTTCTAAATTACAGACAGAAATTCATAGACCACTCAGAAGAACGATCTTTTTTTAAATTGAGGTCCGTGCAACAAGATGTGCAGACCGAATGGTTTCAGCAAGTTTTGGCAGTTGAGCGTGCACTTATAACCGCCTCAAAGAGCAGAGTGTAGGGAACACGTCACTCCAGAAAACCCCCTAGACCATCTAAATGTGGCGTTCCATAAAGAAGCCCTAAGTTTGTCAACATTAAATATTTATGGTCAGGAGAATGGGGAAAACACATGCTGCCGGCTACAATGGAAGGAAACATTAAAACTCTGTTCGACTCTCTTGCGCACGAGTCAAACATTCACATGGTGGAGCAAGCATGCCGGACGGCAACAGACAGTAACTCCTCTGACTGCATTCTGCAAGCGTGGTCCTAAGCTGCACACCGCAGGGCCGTGTGAAGAAAGAGACATCATTAGGTGGTTTTGTTGTTTAGAGAATATCATGTTACGATTCATCTGTATTATTAGATAATTTAATTTATGCTTTAGTGGGTCCTCACTAATGGAAATGTTTTATGATGCACAGATGTGCGTTGCTGCAAAGGAAAGATTAGGTCTTCACTAGTAACCAACAAAATGATGTTTTCCGGTAGACCTCAGATAAACATCGAATAGGAGGCGTTCAGTCCTGGGCAGAGGGAGCAGAGGACTTGTGCTGCTGCTTCTGGGCCCACCTTATGGTCTCAAGGATTGTTAAGGTGATAAGGAAAGGGAGAACTGAGCCTCTTAGTGCTCGTGGGAAGGACATAAAGCTAAACTTTCCCATCTTCTCTTTTTTCTGGGTCAACATTTAGAACATTGCCCAGAGGAAGCTAGGCAGTTGGACACCTCCTAAGATGCAAGTTTGTGTGGTACAGACGGAACGCCAAGAGGTCACAAGAAAATCAACAACAACGAAAAACTGGAATTTCCTGATAATTAGGAAAGTCATTGCAGTGAATTAATTTTTTTATATAAGACCCATGTCTTGTCATGTTTCCATTATTTAGCATGTGATACTTTTGACTCATGGGAGAAAAGTGTCCAATTAAAAGTAAGAAAAGAGTCAGGGAACCAGAGGAATTAGAGAAAACACACAGACTCCAAGATGTCCTGTGAGCCCTCTTTCCAATCAGATGGCTTTAATGACTTCTGGAAGTTCGGTCCTTGGGTAAAGTCTTTTCATTTCTATGTGCAGATAGTGTGAAACCAAAGTCCCTCTGTGTCACTGTTACATGTGTACATATGATAAGATACACTTAAGCCAGGAAACCTCAAGTCAGATGTGCTTACATTAAAAATACTTAGAGTCGTCTCATCGTTTTGGTCAGG
Organism: Rhabdomys pumilio; assembly: GCA_030674055.1. Lineage (NCBI taxonomy): Eukaryota > Metazoa > Chordata > Mammalia > Rodentia > Muridae > Rhabdomys > Rhabdomys pumilio. The sequence goes on from JANHMN010000015.1 coordinate 66,023,721, forward strand.
TCTACATTTCTTGTCTTGTGTAGGACATTCCTTGGCAAACCTGGGGTTTAGTGGAGAGAGTCTTCATTTCTATTTTCCTCAGATTTCCTATTCAGATGAGAAAGCAATGAAATTCATTCAGCTTGAACGACTGTATCATGAGCAATTGCTTGCAAATCTTTCTGCCATTCAGGAGCAGTGGGGTAAGTACAGACTGACCTGGAACTTGGAATTAGTGGTAATGTAACAACTTGCTCTGGAGAAAGTTAGCTGTTGACATGGTTTTGCATGTCAAAAGAATACAAGTTACTGTTGCAGAGTACAGGCTGGGGGTGTAGTTTAGTGTCAGACAGCCTGCCTGCCAAGGGCAAGGCCCTGAGTTTTCCCCAGCACCTAGAGAGAGAAGGAAGGAGAGGGAAGGCGGCCGGTCTGTATCTTGCTCTTCATAGCCCTGTTTTCTAACTGTGTAAACTTTCGGGTTGCTTGAGAACCTAACTGCACATTAATTATTACAGTGGAGCCTAAATACATTTTGTAAGAGCCAGTGACTAACAAATATTTTAAATTTAGAAACAAAATGGAAAGCTGTCCAGCCACGAACAATGACGCCTCTGAGGAATTCAGAAAAGGGATTTAATGGTGAAGACTTTGAACAGCTTGCTAAAATTTGCACAACTCATCAAGAGTAAGTATGACAGAATTTATTTAAAGTAAGTTGGAGCAGATTGAAGATACACAGTATACTGAGTATTGAAATGTATGATCCATTTCTTTGTTTTCTTGACATTTTTAACTTAGGAGATTAAACTGAGTGTAATAATTTTTTAAACCTCACCTGGTTTCCAGTTTCCATAGGCTTAGAGGATCCTTCTAACTAAAAACGTCGATACTTTTGATACTTTCTGATTAAGGGATGAGACAAGTCAAATGATCTACGTTGTGCGTTATGACTTTTTCTTACTTTTTAAAAATCATTTTAATTTTATTAAATGTATGGATATCTACATATTCATTATTGTTATTTTGGCTGTTTTCCAGTGTTTGTGTGTCATAAGAAAAGTTGTAACCTTATAAAGAACGTCTAAACAGCACAGTATGTAGTATCTAGCCTAAATGAAGGAAAAGTTCATCTACCGGGTACTTCCCAGTTGCTTGATCTGTGTCAAGGAGCTAGATTTTTAAGGCTGAATTATCCTAATAGTTAAGCTTGTTATTTTTTTGTTCTGCATATCTTTGTTCTGAATTCCTCCTAGGACGCTTCAGAGCTCTGAAGGCTAAAGGAGTGATAGTGTTACTTAGGGCCCATTTCCGAGCTTAGGCCCCCAGTCCACACTACAAAGGATAAAGGACTTTCTGTTCTACTGGTAACTTTGTCTCCTCTTCAGAGAAATGCGCAGTAAACTAAAGCTCTGCTATTGATAATGAAACAATCCCAAGCAATGGCTGCTTAGCTCATGCAGAAAAGAGAACATTTGCTTGGGGAGCTGACTGTGCTGGAGACCAGCCTGGGAAGAGAGGTTATAGGTTCAGATGGAGACACCCATTCCGCTCTCTGAAGATGGTTTTCCTGTGCTAGGCAGCTTCATCTTTATTACATATTTAGAACAGTAGACACCTTTAAAGTAAAGGTAATTTATTTACTTTCAGTATGCTCGATGCAGGCACCTGCACTGGCCTCCTGAAGGGACTCACAGCTTATTAGTGTGGCGTACATGTTTGAGATACTTACTTGAACATGATGTGAGCACGGTATCTTTAGATAATTGTACCCCAAATTATGTCTCATTATTTATAATTCAGTGTATGAGCCTGGTAAATTTTTCCCTATCATAGTTTTTTATGTGAACACTTAGAAGTTATTTGTCTGACCATGGGTAATTCCGACGTAATTCTCTTCTGTCATAATCTGTTTCAAATTGAAATTTTAAAATGTTCATGGGGTGTGAAAAGCACCTGTAGTCCGTTTGGGTTCCTTCAGTAGCAATTGGCTGTCGGAGGAAACGAACACATGCTGGAGCTCTCCTTTGAACCACAGAAGCTGGTGGCAGTATTTCAGCCCTGGGAATGTTCTGCGCTAATATTAGAATGCAGAGCCACTCTGGTTTTTTATAGTCATTTCAGTGACATTTGTTTGTAAGCATGCTGTACTTTTAAAACTATGTTTTTCTTCTTTTCTACAGCCCTCTCTTGTCCAAGCTTAAGGTAAGAAGTTTCGCTTCTGGAAGCATTCATAGGGAGCATGTCAGCACCGTACGCTGTGGGCCGGACTGAACTAGATAGAAAACCTTTCCCAGCACCCTTGCAGTTTTCTAGCTTAATGCAAGGTTCTCAGAAAAGTCGTGACCATCTTTTCCTTTTTAAAAACTTTTTAGATCGCACCTGTGGAACCCTCACCAGGAAGGAAAAGCTTTCCCAGGGTGCCAGTGTCTGAGGAGCCAGTGGAGAGAGGAGCAGCAGCCAAAGAACCAGGTCCGTTGCCGAGGGTACGAGAGAGGGACAGAGCCCCTTTCCCTGGGGCATTTAAAGTGTTAGATCTCAAGTGCTGGGTTAGAGTTTTTTGTATATAGTTTTTTGTCATATACTTTTAAAAATTTCTCTAAAAACCTAAATATTTTCTTTAATGTCAGTATGGAAAACATAATATAAAATGATTATCCAAAATGGTCTGAAATGGCTTTGGTGTGTTTGGACATCCTTTATTGTTTAAAAACAAACAACAACAAAAAACAACTATTACTGAACAGATTAACCAAGTACCAACCTGTTCTATAAGCCTAGGTGTCTGTGTCTCTCTCTGTCTGTCTGTGACTCTGTGTGTGTGTATGTTTCCAGTGCTTATCTGTATGTGACAATATGAGTCTGCGTGTGTAAGTGTGACTGTGTGTGTGAGAGAGTGAGAATGTTTCCAGTGCTTATGTGTGTGTGTGTGTGTGTGTGTGTGTGTGAGAGAGAGAGAGAGAGAGAGAGAGAGAGAGAGAGAGACTGTGTGTATGTGTTTCATACCACTTTGTGCTTTGTATCAAAAAGACTTTAGGAAACATTTCTAAATGCATTTACAAAGCTTTAGGAATAAATACATTTTCAGGATATTTTTTTATCCTGATGATGATTTTATTACCAATTTATATTATGAACCTTATGATCCTGGGCCTGAAGCATTTTAAAAAGAGATAGCAGGATCTTTGAGTGAACATCCCTGACAGTAATGATATGGTTGTTGCCATCCACTAACTCTGCTCTATAAAAGCTCTTGTAAGTTCTTGTCAGATCAAAATCTTCATTCCCCTTTCTCTTATTACACAAATTGTTTTGTGTGTGTGTGTGTGTGTGTGTGTGTGTGTGTGTCACATGCCCAGTTTTTTGTCTCTCTTTTCTAGTCAATTTTTTAATATCAGAAACCAGGGTAAAATAAGCTTTATTGCAACTTAATGGATGTGGTGATGTCCACCTATAATCCCAGAGCTGAGAGGTGCAGGCTGGAGAGCAGGGACTCAAAGTCGTCCTCCGTGGTTACAGGATGAGTTCAAGCCTGCCCTGAGCTATAGCAGACCCTGTCTTGAGTGCGTGTCCCCACGCACACACATGCATCGTTGCCCTCAAAATGAAGGGACGGTCTCAATAGTCACCCAGTTTGAGTATGGCCGTGCCTCCATGTTGTATGTGTTAGGAAGATTGCTGTCAGGACCCGAGTGTGAAGCTGGGGCTTAGCACTGCGTGCAGCCCAGCACTGCGTGCAGCCCAGCACTGCCTGGTTACTGCATCTGACCTGACCTCTGCTGTGCTCTCTGTAGTACTGATGGAAACTTTTTTAAGGTTTTTTAAAAAGGCCAAAATTCAAACCTATTTCTGCTTCTTGTCAAATGTAATCTTTGTATGTCCTGTTTTATTCCCTTGTGCTAAGAAGTTGCTCTGACTCTGAAAGTACATCTTTAAAGTGCAATGTTCAAATTACAAATCTAATCTGACAAACTCATTCTGGTCCTTCATTCTGAATCAACTTCATTCTATTTACATTTTATGTTATTAGTAATATTACCCAAATACTTACTCAATATATCGTGCCTTAAGTAGACGCTAGTTTTTCAGTTTAGTAGATTTAAAAAAACAATAAGTGTATTCATTGAAATTGACCAAAAAATTTAGAATTTAAACTTTTTTATTTATAATGAGGACTGAATCATTCATTTATTTTAACATGCTTTTCAATAATCATTATTTTTTTTACTACATTAATGCTATTTATTAACCACTTAGCATGTGTGTTCTACCTAAGGACACTGCAGTATAACAGACTGCGTTTCTGTCTGAAAGGGTTAGAATAATTTTGTGTCGCATATGAACTTATGTGTCCCCCTCTACCTTTGTATGCAAAGCCTTGTTTGGAATTCAAAAGCAGCTTATTCTTCTTGTCTTCAGAGATTGAAACCTGTCCCAGCATGGATCCGAGTACAGGCCAGCTTGAGGGGGAGCCCCAGGAGAGCAGCCCTGGCTGTCATCAGATGGACTGGCAGGCAGCTTCCCCCGACCTTCCAGGGACTGCAGGGAAGGTCCACTTGGAGGAGCTGCCCTGCAGCACCAGTGCCACACTGGAGCTCCACACCCAGTCCCCAGAGACCGCTGCAGGGAGCAGGTCAGGGCCAGCTGCTGCTGAGAATGCCTGTGAGGACAGCAGCTGTGTGCTAGCACCTCCCTCAGAGGACCACCCCGATGTGGCCAGAGATCCTGAGCTGGCTCCTCCTAATGAGTCAGTGGCAGAGCCGCAGCTCTTCCTGAGCGGAGGCAACATTGCACCGCATGGGTTGATTTCAGAGGGTAAATATTCACAGACACACCGAAAAGAACTCTGCCTTTCACTGCAGGGCGCATTTGAAGCTCTGCCCAGGGACCAGCCTCAGAACTGGGAGGCAGCTGAGCCACGGCAGGCTGATGTCACTGCCAGTGATGGGAAATCAGCACAGCGGCAGGCTGGCTTGGAGGCTGGTTCTGAGAGTGCACTTTGTGGTGACAGGAAAGCCTCTGATATAAGCACATTGTGTCCTGAAGTGTGTATGGCCCCAGAAGAAAGGCGGGATAGGGAAGACCAAGTGAGTAAGGAAACGGAAGACTATCTGAACAGCCTTTTGGAAGGATGCTTAAAGGATGCCGAAGATTCCCTGTCCTATGAGGATATCCAGGACGACGACTCTGACCTCCTCCAAGACCTCTCTCCTGAAGAAGCATCCTACAGTCTCCAGGAGAATCTGCCTCCTGAGGAGAGCGCACTCTCCCTTGATGATCTGGCCAAGAAAATAGAGATCGCAGAGGTGAGTCAGAGATGAAGTACACCTAGAGCAAGTTGCAATCTCATGTGCAAATGTTGCTTTGGTTTTAAGCGTAAGGGGACGGCTCCATTAACATAAACATTAGTTGTTGAATTACCTGTATGTGTTAAATCACATACAGGTTCAGTATGTGTTCAGTCATTGCAGTGTTTACAATTCGGGAAGCTATGTCATCTGCCTCTAGACACAGAGGCACGGTTACCAACGCCATATTTCTTTTTCAACCTTGTGAGTTCAGTTTAGCATTCTCAGGGTCTCAGATGAAGACAAGATTGGTCACACTCGATGGTGTGTGACCACACACTCTTTCTCTTCATCTCCACAGGAAATGAGATAGTGTGTGTGTTCACTGTTCTCCAGTGCAGTACCGTGGTAATCTACTAGGTTACCAGAAGCAGCGTTGACAGGATAGAGGAAAGCTTTTAAGAGTGACACTGAGAGGCACTTGATTGACTCATAAGCTATTAAATAGAAGAAGAAAAATAGAGCAGCAAAGAAAGATGACTGTTGTCCTTTATGTCATAAGAGAATTTTAAAAGTCCTGGGAAGAAAAAGATAAAAAGCCATTGGGGAGGCGGGGAGGAATAAAATAAATAAGTCTAGGAAAACAGAGGTAAAAGCCATAGCAGATATCCTAAGGGAGACAGCGGGAAAGCAGTCACACTGGGCAGCTCCCAGGCGGGGCTCTCAGGTTCACCATCCTCCTGGGCGTACATTGTATCTCTCTGAGCCTGCTTGTACAGTGTTTCTGTGTGTGTCCTGTATTGTCACGGGTTCCCCACCCCCACTCACACCTGTAAACCCTGCCCAGTGGCAGGAGAGTCACTGAGTTTGAGGCTGGCCTCAGAAATAATGAGACATTGTTTCAACCCGCTAAGATTCTCTTGGATAGCCACTGTGTTCTAACAGCATTACCTTTGAAAAAGATGACTTCAGGAAGACAGTAGAAAAATAAAGCAAAAATAGGTAGCAACTTCTATGTAACACCCGAGCTCCGTGACAGGCTTCCTGGGACCGTTGTTCCATTACTTCTTAATTCCCTATAAACTTTTTTTTTCTTTCTTTGACAAAATTAGATTTTTTTAAAGTAAAGCCTTAAGCTCAGTAGTTATTCTTGTGTTTGCTCTTACCAGAGTCCCTGATTGTCAGATAGCTTCCACAAAACTGTAATTTTTGTGTCTTAATTTTCTTTTATCAGAATCATTTCTCAGAGTATACTGAGTGTCTGCTCAGTGATGGAATAGTTGGGTAATATGTGGTAGGGATGGCCATACCGCATCTGGAATATAATGTGTTGGACTGTATATGTAAAAGGGTTAAAATGGCACTTTTATGGTATAGACCTTAGCACGACTCACAGATAGTTTTTGAGAAGCAGTAGACCCAACAGTGAAGTGACCAGGCTGGCTTCCAACATCCAGGTAGCCTTGAGGATTTGATCCCCTGCCTGCCTGCCCCTCCCCAGCCCTAAGTGCTGGGATTGCTGGACTGCAGCACACTTTTGATTTGTTTGTATTAATGATAGCTCACAGGAGTCTTGCATGTGCTAGGCAACATCTGCCGCTGAGCTACACACACCCCAGCCCCTAGTTTTAAAGTTTTTAATAATTAGATTCTGAAAACGTAAGTTTTGGCTGAAGTACAAATGTGCTTTAAACCAGTTTGTGCTGCTTGCACTAAATGTCTACAGTCATCCATCTGGCACTGTTGGGTGCTGTAGAGTCTAATGAGAACCTTGGGTTTATGGGGCTCCCTGCTGTCACCGCTGAGTAACAACCCGATTGTGTCAAGCTTCCCTGCCCTTGCGGTTCCCAACAACTCAACAGAGGGGTAGTTTAACCACATGCTGCAGCCCTGTCGCTGTTAGTCCCTCTTCTGGCATCTGCCAGGGACTCTGACCTCTCAGGGCCCCCTTCTGCTTGAAGCTCTTAACCACCTAGTGGTAGGGAGCTTGTGTCTTTCTCTGCCAGCTTTTCTCACTTTGCAATGCTCAGTTGGGCTCCAGTAGCACTTGTTTTTATATGGACAGCCTCTTGTTTTGTTGTTTTAGACATAGGTCCATCTTATGAAGTGAAATAAAGTTCCCCTCAGAGAGAAGTAAAATCAGCTCCAGCCTTTGAGCTCATGAGTATAGAGGCATGTGGAAATGAAACGTTCTAGATTCGAAAGCTCTTTTCAAACCCAAGAATAATTTTGCCAAGTAATAGCCTAATATCTGAAGCATTGCTGGCTTTTCTCATTAAAAGAACGTGACCCATGGTTGCCCAGTGCTCTCCCCACTGTTTAAGGAAGAAATCAGACACACTTATCTTCATTTCATAGATCTGGGGGTTTTTATTTTAATTTTTATTAATTTCATCTATTCTGTGTGGGTTTGGGTACACATGTGCCACAGGTCTGAGGATACTTGTGGGAGCCTAGGGGTCGCACTCAAGTTGTCAGGTTTTAGCAAGCACCCTACCTACTGAGCCAGCTCTGGCCCACCGTTTTAGTGGTTTGAGAACGTCTCTATGTAACGTAGGCTGCTGCCCCTTAACTTGCAATCCTCCTGCCTCAGTAGTCTCCCCAGGACTAACATTATAAGTGTGTAACACCACACCTGGTTTATTTCATAGATTTTTATAAGAAAAAAGCTAGTTCCATGCAGTGTCAGACAAGAAGTTAGAGCTCATTATTTATCCCCACTGATGTGTTTTTAAAAAGATAAAGAAATGGGGGATATGTTCTGTGGGGATGTGGTGAGGTATGGGGGCCCATGCCGAGGCATTCCTTCCCCAAGAGGGACCAGTATAGAATAGTGTAGTATAATTTAGTATAGTAGAGTTCATTCAGGGCCTGGGGAGGGAAGTTGAGAGGGTAGTAGAGGCAGAGAAAGGCAGGGAGGAGGGAGAGAGCAACAGACAGGAGGGGCAAGCAGCCCCTTTTATAGTGGACCAGGCCTACCTGGCTGTTGCCAGGTAACTGTAGGGTGGAGTTTAGACAGAATGCTAACACCCACATTTGATAACTTTTGTGGCTGACTTCCATGAGATCCACCGGATGTAATGACTAAAAATACAAGTAAAGCTGGGCTTGGTGGCACGTGCCTTTAACCCCAGCACTCAGAAGCAGACCAGCCTGATCTACATAGTGAGTTCCAGGCTAGCCAGGGCTACATAGTGAGACACCACCCCCCTTCAAAACTAAACTAAACTAGAATTTTAAATTAACTGTTGGAGTTGGGGAGATGTCTGAGTGGTTGAGACCTTTGACCATTGTGCTGAGCATGTGGGTCTTGGGAAAAGAAGCCTTAGAAACAGCAGCCATGGCAGGTCTGCTCAGAAGGGCTCTTTGTAGGGAAGCAGAGGGAGAGCTTGCTCACTGAAGACATTAGCCTTCCAAGAACACCATGGGCGGGGCAGGAGTGGTTGACCCCTGCTCTGTGTATGCTCTAACCCTGCGACTGCCCATCTTTAATTTGTGCCAGATGGTATCATTTTGTCTCTTGTTTTAAATTGCTTTTTACATTTCTAGTTAGTTAATGCATCTTGATTGACATGTTTCCTTTACCAAGTTCCTTTCCTGCTTTAATTACATTTCAGATTTACATATTTACTGTTCTTCCTAGACATTTGCATTAGCTACTTCCTGCGATTCCTCTCCTTTGTTTTATCCCTGTCCCCATCCCCCAGTGATCTTACATTAGCACTGTGTAGACCTGGAGTTTCAAACTGATACCCAGAGGGCCAGCCAGGTCAAACAAATGCATGAAATGAGCTGCCTGTATGGCAGTGAAGATGTTCCCCTATCTGTCTAAGGTTCTTGTCTTTGTAAAACTCTCTACTTGGAGCTGGAGAGATGCCTCAATGGTTAAGAGGCCCAGGTTTGGTTTCTAGCACCCACATAGAGGCTTGAAAACATCTATAATTCTAATTTCCAGGGCATCCAACTCCTTTCCTGAACTCCTCAGGTACCAAGTGTACAGACATGCAGGGAAAGCACTCAAAAATAAACTTGAAACAAACAAAACCTCTAGGAGGCCTGGGTACTCTGGCACACACCCTTCATCTCAATACTTGGAAGGTAGAGGCAGGCCAAGATGTGTGAGTTCAAGGCCAGGTGGAACTACATAATGAGACCTTGTTTCGTAAATAAATAGGACACTATACTCTTAAGTCAGAGACAGAGTCCAGCTTCCTAACACTTGGCCTACTGACTTTAAACATCTGCCCTAAAATATCCTTTGTGCCACCAGCCTCTTCCCAGGGCTCCCTGTAGCTTCATGGGAAAGGCTCATCTGTGTAGCATGAAGTCCAGAATTCATGGTAATCTGGCCCGTCCACTTTGAGCATCATCGACTACTGTCCCTGAGGTGGAATGCAAACCTGCAGATTTTCTACATCCAAGTCACACCACCAAATGATGTGTTTATAAAAAGATAAAGAGATCTAGAATATGTTCTATGGGTGTGTGGTGAGGTATGGGGGAAGGGGATGTCTCAGCGGGGCCCATGCGGAGGCATCACTTCCCCCTGAGGGACCAGCCACATGACGGTATAGTATAGAATAGAGTTTATTCATGGAATAGGGAGAGGAGTTAAGAGGGTAGTAGAGGCAGAGAGAGAGAGTCGGGGGTGGAGGGGTGGGGGGAGAGTAGAGGCCGGCCATGAGCACGGCCATGAGCATGTGGTGAGATGGGGAAGGGAAGAGGGAAGAGGGGGAGCAAGAAGGCAAGAGAGCAGGAGATCAAGAGAGAGAGGAGGGGCAAGCAGCCCCTTTTATAGTAGACCAGGCCTACCTGCCTGTTGCCAGGTAACTGTGGGGTGGAGTTTAGACAATGCTAACAGTCCCATTTCAGCTGCAGTCAGACTGGTCCCCTACCTCCAGATCCACCTGGCACATTCTCATCTCTGTTCCTTGCCACCCGGGTTCTGTCAGTTTTAGTGATAAGCCATCTTCTATATCTGTACCTTACCAAGCCCTCATGGCACAGAACAAGTCTTTGTATTTAACCCTGAGTCGGCTGCTGTCGGGGTGAGCTCAAGCACACTCTCAGGCCCTTTAAGTTTGGCTTTTCCTCATCTGACAATGGCTAAAAGCCTTGTGGAGACCAGGCATGGCACGGGGTGGGGATGTCTGTGAAATGGGCGGTTCGTTTGCAGTGAAGTCTCCGGCTTACATGTGTTGTCAAGTTTGTTGGAAGCCAAGCATGTGTTCTTGTATAAAGTTGACAAGCCTTGAGGTTCTAGATGAAGTCTGATTCGGGTCCATTTCCCCTTTAACCTGGCGAGGAGGACTTGTGACTGCAGGTGTTTTTCTCTTTGTATTAGGACTTGCAGTTCCAGGGTCGGAATCACTTGGTTTTGTGTACTCTGATCCACATTTAAGGTGGCCATTGATGTTCGCTAAGTGAGATGAGCTGTTGATTTGCAGATGCATAGCACTAGGCCAGATGGATTATTTTTCCAGCCCCGCATTAGAGATGCCACCAATTATAGTAATTATGGCTCAGATGTTCTCAGTGGGTGAACTGGGAATACATTGTTTGGGTAAGAAAGCAATTTGCTAATTGAAACAGGAAATTAAATTTACTCTTACAAATAAAGCTTTTTAGGAGATTTAAATTTTCTTTATTTTATTTTTGTAACATAGGCAAGGCCCTGGTCCTGATCCCAGCACCATGAAGGAAGGGACGGAGGGAGTAAAGGAGAAAGGGAGAGAAAGAGAAAGGGAGGGAAGGAGGTTGGACAGACTGACTGACTGACTGACTGACTGACTGACTGACTGAAAAGCTTTATATCTTAGTACTTTTTTTTTTTTTTTTGAGACAGTGTCACAATGTAGCCTTAGCTGTCCTGGAACTCACTGTGTAGTCCCACTGGCCTTGAACTCAGAGATCTCCTGTCTCTACCGCCCAAGTGCTGGGATTAAAGCTGTGAGCACCACACTCAGCCTCTTTATTGTAGCAACAACAACAACAAATCATAGAATGACTTTTCTGGGGTCCTTTTCAGGAGACACATTGCGGGGAGCTGTATCTGGAGACTGTGTAGAACAACCAGGCATCTTTAGCACAACACTGTGAATAGGCCACTCTCTTATTCCAAGTACTCCCCCTTCAGCCACGGAATTATGACAAATTCTATCTCCAAGTCCTTTCTTTATTATTAATCAATTAATTAAATCCTCACAGAAGTTTCTCTTCCCAGTCCTCCTCCAACCTTTTCCCACCCCACCCCCTATCTCCTCCTCTTCAGAAAAGAGCAGACCTCCCATAAGGCCATGGCCTATCAAGTTGCAGGCCCGTGTGAGCCCAGGTTGCTTGAGTCTGTGCATTTCCTTGTGGTGTCCTGAGCCCTCTGGCTCTTAAAGCCATTTCTCCCCCTCCTCCTAAGGAGTCCCTGAGCTCTGCCTGGTGTTTGGCAGTGAGTCCTGCATCTGTTTCCATCAGTAGATGTATGAAGCCTGTCTGACGACAGTTGGGCTAATCACCAATCTATGGGTATAGCAGAGTATCACTAGGAATCATTTCATTGATGGTTGGTTGGTTGGTTGGTTGGTTGGTTATTTGGTTGGTGTTTTTTGGTTTGGTTTGGTTGTTGTTGTTTTGTTTTGTTTTTGTCAGTCATGTTTGGTTCTAATTCTAGGTCTCTAGGCTACCCAGCCTCTGGGTCCTGGCCCTCCAGGCAGTGTTAGGGGTGGGCTCCTTTTCTTAGACTCTTTGATTGTCAACCGTATTATAGAGAGATTCTGAGTGAGTTGTCAGCGTACAGAGCAGGATTTCTGGAGTGAAGTAGGTCTGAGCTTTTGAATGCCATGTTGTGGGAAATAGGAATTCTGTTTTGGGTGAGTGCAAACCCTTTATTCCAAACTGTTGGGAAAACAAAACAAAACAAACAAAAAAAACCGAAGAACACATCCTAAGTATGTGCATCCAAGAGTCCTGCCCCTTGGCTGGCTTCTCCTGTGCTCAGCACCATTGTGCTTTGTTCCTCATGTCTGTGCCGGAGGAACCAGAAAATACCTACCAAAAAAGAAAAAAAAGACCCAGAGAAGATACCCAAAAAGACACTGAGAGGAGCTACCTGGAAGAGCACCCCTCCTTCTTGGTGGACACTGGGGAAGGGTGGGGAGGGAGGTATGGGATGGGGGGAGGAGGGTTGAAAATGAAAGAGCTTTGTTGGTAAAGAAGCAGAGGGCGGAGTTGAAGCACTGGGAAGGGACGGCAGTCACCAAGACTCCAACTTCCCACACCTCTGTCTCACACTCGGCCTCTGCCCTCCTTACAGAGGAAACAAGGTGAGCCCTCTCTCTAAGGCTCCAGGGAGGGCAAAGATCCCCAAGAAGGAAGGTAGGGGCTGATTGCTGCCACACTAAAACCAGCCGTGCTATTCCAGGGGACGTTCTCAGTCTGTCATACTCGCAACATCATTGATAAGAGTTTGTTTCTTGAATTACAGATGCAAAACTAATATCCCAGAGATGCACTTAACATTAATGCCGACCTAGGGCTCACCCTTCTCACTGCCATTTTGTGTGTGCATGCCAGAGAGGGTGTTAGATGTCGTCTGTCCCTCTATCAGATGTTGGTGTCACTCTGGACCCCATCCCCAGCATTGAGGTTACAGGTGCATGGACCCCACCCACTCAGTTGCTTACCTAGGTGTTGGGGATCCAAACTCAGGTCTTCATGCTAAACTGCTGGGCAAGTAAGAGTGCTTGCTGCCAAGCCCAAGGACCTGGGTTCAATCTCTGGAACCCACACAGAGAAGGAAGAAAAACCTCCTGCAAGCTTCTTGATCTAACATGTGTGAACACACACACACACACACACACACAAACACACTAAATAAATGTGTTTTAAACTGCATCTTAACTCCTAAGCTAGGATTGTATTTCAGTAGTAGAATTTTTGCCTAACACACAGTTGGGACTCCTGCAGTCCTACTCAGAGGCCAAAGCAGACCATTTAAGTCCAGGAATTCAAGACCAGCCTGAGAAAATAGCAGAACTCTCTGTGAAAACAAGAATAAAGGCTTCCTGTGGTAGGTAAATTCACTACAGCAAATTTTTCACAGAGAAATGTCTAAAATAATGAAGGATCTCTGAGGCCCCTCCCTTTTGTTTTCACATTTTCTAGAAGTAAAAAGATTGTCCGTTAAATATCTTTCATTAAAACTAATTTGTACTTTCTGTCCCTTGCTTTTTAAGATTTTTGTAAATTTATTTTTTTATTCTGTATATATTTTTTATTCTGCGTATGCATGATGATCATGTGTGAGTGCAGACACACGCGTGCCGATGGCGTGTGAAAGCTGCTCTGGGTCGGTTCTCTCCTGGGTGGGATCTGGGAGCCAAACTCGGTTGTCAAGCCTGGAGAGCGGGCGCTTTTGCCTACGGAGCCATTTCACTGGCCTCACTCTTGCTTTAAAACAACAGAATGTCTGTCTCTCTGTTTAAGCAAGACATTTATAAAAATCACTTCCCATTGTTTGATATGAAGGAATTGTTCAATGTTTTTTCTAAAAAAAATTTTTAAAACCTATTTCTTCATATATTTTTACCTATAAAACACTTTACATCTCTTTCTTTATTGAGAGGACATGCTTGTGCCACAGCGTGCGTGCGTGTGTGTGTGTGTGTGTGTGTGTGTGTGTGTGTGTGTGTGTGTAGGTCAGAGGACAACTGGAGGGAGTCTGTCTCTCTTTTCAAGGACAAACTCAGGTAGTTTTCAGGGTTGGTGGCAAGCATTCTTACCCACTGAGACATCTTGCCAGTCCTGTACTTAGCATTTTAATGTCACTAAAATACTTTCTCAGAATAAGGATATCTGAAATACGTATTTCCTATAAAAAGAATAAATTGCTAACTTATTGATTTTTTTTAAGATAATGGTTTTTATAGACCCACGTTCAGAAACGCCCAGTTGAAGACTATTTGTCTAGAGTCATTTGCTCCTAAAAGCTCTGTATCATAAAAAGCACTAATGGAATCCATAATTGTCCCAGATTGCTGCTGGAACTGGAAATCATGTTAAGTACTTTATGCCGTTGATCAGATAAATGACGTTACAGGGAGTCCTAGCTTATAGCTAGGACTGACATCCACAGAGCTGAGTCCACAGTGCTCACCCATGTCATCATCTACAGCATGAAGCAAGCAGGCACCTGCTCCCACTGGGCTGGAGTGTGCAAACGTGAGCAGCTACCTCCCCTGCTGCCTCTTCAAACTCTCTCTCTCTCTCTCTCTCTCTCTCACACACACACACACACACACACACACACACACACACACACACACACACTTTAGAAGCTTCTGATCCTAAATGACAAGCCAGTGCTGCTTTGGTTTTAAGTAAGAGATGGGGCACAGGAAGCAGAGAGGTGGGTAGCCTGTGTGAAAAGTCAGAAGGTTGCAGTAGCATGGGTGGTGGAGACCGAAGAGGTAGCTCGTGTTTTTCTGCAAAGCACCAAACTGTAAATACTTTTAGGCTTTATGGTCTGTGACAGCTACTCAGTTCTGCCTTAAAGCCCCCCAAAGCTATGCAAAACTTGGGTAGTTTCCAGTTAAATTTACAAAAACAATGAAGTAAAGCTAGGAATGGTAGCAAGCAGGAGACTTAGAGAAGATCCCAAGTTCAAGGACAGCCTGGGCTATAGCAAGTTCCTAGCTTTCTTGAGCTGTGAGGACAGCCTGTTTAGGGTTGGGGGAGGAGCCAGGGGCTTCGGGCTAGTTACTTCACTATCTTCTGCACACAAAGTGAGTCATAGAGGGCTGAGAGAAAACTCCCCAACATATTTTGAATATAGATTACTTAGTAATGTATACTTTCTCTGAGGTACTAAGATAACTCACTCAATCTTAAGTTTGCTGCCATGTCTTAAATGCTGTCACTAAGCTAGACATCATAGCTCATGTATGTGATTCCAGACTCCTGCTAAGACAGGAAAATTGCCATGAATTCAAGACTAGCCTGGACAAGACCCTAGCTTGGAGGAAAGGAGGAAGGCAGGGAGGGAGGGAGGGAGGGAGGGAGGGAGGGAGGGAGGGAGGGAGGGATGGAGGGACGGAGGGAACAAGCCAACCTATATGTGAGTGAAACGGGGATGGAGAATAAGTCACTGACATGGTGTTCGGTAGCTGCATGTGTAACCGGTAAGTCCCACACACAACGTCACATAACAACCGGTTCTTCCACTCTCTGACAGGTCGTTCCTGCAGAAGGGCTGGTGTCCATCCTGAAGAAGCGGAATGACACAGTAGGCGACCATACTGCCCAAATGCAGCAGAAGCCAGCTAAGCGCAGGGTGCGATTCCAGGAAATAGACGATAACCTGGATCAAGGTGTGCCCCGGCAGCCCTGGGTCTGGGAGTGCTGGACAGCCAGGTGACACAAAGTTTGCCAGCAGGACTTGTAAAGGCTGTGTGGACTCAGTTGCTGTATTTTCTAGCAGAGAAACAAAGTTTCTCTGTCATATCTTAAAAAAAATTTTTGCCGAAATAAATGAGTCACCAGCCCAGAAATGGTCAAGGTTAAAAACTCTCCCCTCCCCCCCTCCCTCCCTCAGTCCTTCCCTCTCTCTTCCTCTCTCTCTCCCTGTCCCTTCCCCACTCTCTCATATGCTTGTTATCTTTGTTTTTAGTAACACATTACTGCCCCTCCTTTCCTGTGAAGCACTCTCTCTGCACTGAAGCCAAGTGTCCCCCAAGAGCTCCTCAGCACAGCTGCCCTTGAGCATCTGTCCCTGGCCGCCACTCAGGAAATGTTTTTATTTTATCCTGGCATCTAGTGTGTAATCAGCACAGCTCCCTTGACCCCGGGGAACTTCTCCATCCTAACCGCACACGTGTGCACTTGGGTCTGGAGCTCTTGGGCCACCTCCTCCCTCACCAAGCTACTCAGCTTTATCCTTCTTAAAATACAGAAAACAACCACCACTCTGCCAGTAAGGTCAAGGAAAAACATGTAGATAGCATGTATGGATTGATGTCAATAGTCATGAAATCTTGGTTATGCTTATGAGTGCATAGGCAAACCTCACTCCTGCCTGGAGCTTCCTAGAGAGGCCCACCCTTCCTCTGGGCAGTACTGTGTATAGAAATGTAATGTGGAAACTCACAGGTAATTGGGGATTTTTCGATTTTTTTTTTTTTTTAATATGTGCATGGATATTTTGTGTACCACGTACATGCAGTGCCTGAGGAGGCCAGAAGAGGGCATCAGATCGGCTGGAACTATAGTTACAGAGGGTTGAGAGCCATTGTATAGTACCTGGTACTCGAAGCTGGGTCCTTTGGAAGAACAATCAGTGCTCTTAATTGCTGAGCTGTCTCTCCAGCCCCTCATGAATGATCCTGAAATGTATGACAGCCACATATCAAAGGTAGCAGTATATGAAACTTGCCTTAATAGTATATTTCATTTAACTGAGTTCATCAAGATATTATAATGTGGTCAGGACAGGAGAGTTGCTGGTGAGAAACTTCCCATCATCCTCTCCACACTTTGCCCTCCAAAGCTGAGATCTGTTTCACACTCCCAGTTCATCTCTGCGTCAGTCACATGTTGGGTACTCAGAGCAGCTCAGGCTCGTCCCCACCACAGTCCATAATGCTGTTGTTTAAACAAAACTGATATTTTCAAATACCTGATTGGTATTCAAATGTCATCCCTCCATGTACCACAGGAGCCAAGACTCCTGAGCAATAAAACCTGCAGATGCTGAGGACACTTATACAACACAGCAGGCGTTCTCGTGGACTCTGCTCACACCTCCTGTGTGCTTTCAGGACACTTATATAACACAGCAGGCGTTCTCGTGGACTCTGCTCACACCTCCTGTGTGCTTTCTTTGATGCTGATTTGTTGTTGTGCATCTCACACCTGTGCCACTTCTGGGAGTTGGCACTCTTCTGCCACCATTAGTTAATTCCAGGGATTAGCTCAGGTGATCAGGCTGGCATGCCAAGCGCCTTTACCAACTCCGCCATCTTACCGGGCCTTACTTCTTCTTCTTTAAAAAAATGTCTTAGGCCAACTTCAGTAGTTGAAGTCATCTCTGGGTTACACATATCTCATGAGTTTAAATAATCTGTACATAATTGCTATGTGGTATTGTTTAAGGGAATGTGAGAAGAAAAGAGTACATGTTTAGTGCAGATAGTTCTTCCGCATAGTTAGTCCACATATTCTCAGATCAGAACCCGTAGATGGGGAGGATTCATGGTGATGACGAAGTGGGAAGAGATACGTAAACTAGGTACTAGATTGAAGTAAGCCTGCTGATGGTTCCTCCCTGTTCTCCTGTTTGCAGATGAGGTTGGCGGTGGTTCCTGTGTCTTGCTGGTCTTGCTGTGCATAGCCACCGTCTTCCTCAGTGTGGGAGGGACTGCGCTCTACTGCACCCTGGGTGACATGGAGTCACCTGTTTGCACGGACTTTGCTGACAACGTGGACTTCTATTACACTAAGCTGCTGCAGGGGGTAGCAGGGCTGAAACACTGGGTCTACCTCTCCTAGCAGCAAACGTGGCAAGCGTGGCAGATGTGCTGACAAGACAAAGAAGATGCAAACTTCCCAAACAGCTTTTATTTCAGAAGTCATGAAACATTCCCCCTCCCTGGCATCAAGGACCCAAGGATGGACGGTAGAAACAGCAACATTAAACAGCAGCTCAGAGAACACTGTTAGAATAATCCCCAACAGTGGCGCTGAAGTAGGCGCTGAGGCCAGGGAGGGAGCTGTGGTGAGCATGGCCCTCTCCTTGCTGCTTCCCTTCACATGGGGCTCACGCTGAGGCTAAGGACACTCCTGGTTTACAGTCTTGCTCCACAGGCAGTGCTTCCCGCCATCATGCCATAAGTTTCTTTGTCATCAGAGAATGGCTTCAGCGCCATTTTTTAGTTAGTCTTGGGAGCTGTGTAATTTAAGCCTTGGGCATTACTCTAGATCTGGTCTCCATCTGTGAAATGGTTGTGTGGGTGTGTGGGGGTCTGAAGCAGTGATCACAAGGGGATAGCCAGCATAGAATACAAAGATTACTTTTATTCTTTTAACTTGACGACACTGTGCAGGCACAAATCTTTGGAGAAGGCTTACCTGTGAACTAGATAAACTGTGGAAATGTTGGCCCTAAATTGAGGAACTGACAGACCTGTAGCAATGAACTTGACAGGCCTGAAGGCACAGTGACAGAACTCCCAGGTCCCAGGTGAGATTTCACCCTGGCTTCTAAACTGCCTCAAGTGTTGAGTGGTGGCCTCCACAGCTCAAGAGAAACTTCCTGAACATGTGTTATGTTCTGAGAACCTCAGGATAGGAACCCAAGGAAGCCATAGTTCCGACTGTGCAGGTGTCTATGGAAGGTAAACCCACACTCTGATGAGTGAACCAGACTACCACATGTATGAGTAATCTCAGGCCATACACTTAGGTCTGTGGAATGTGTGTTTCCACCGTGGGCTCATTTTAGACCACTTCATGTGGCTCACAAAGCAGAAATCCAGTCATACCTTAAAGAGACAAATGTCTAGTTTTGTTTAATTCTGTCATCAGGTGGCCATTCCTTATTTGCGGTACAGTGGTCTAGCGTTTAGGAAGCCTTGCTTTGACTTTTTATATTCTAGGCAACATCTTTTTTTAAAAAATCATGGATTCTAGTTTTTTAGCAAGTGATCATTATGCTCTTTTTTCCTGTTAGGATCGTTTGGAAGGAAAAGAGAAAATTGCTTGGTAGGTGGTACTGGCTGGCACAGTACCTTCCTTTGCATTTCTGCTTATTTATTTGGAGCATGATTTCAGGGGCTTTGTTTATGAGTTGAGCATGTGCTGCAGAGCACGTGTTCCTTCATCCCACCACTGCCTGTGTAACTAGATGCTTAGTGGTTTGTTTTACACCATTTCAGCTCCGTGTGTTTTTAGGCTTATTTTGAAATTGAATTTTTATTTTCACTTATAATACTGTGTGGCTTATCTCTTATTATGTCACCATAAACTGTAATATTTTCTATGGTTATAGATCAGAGTTATTTATTTAGAAGTATACAGAATACTGAAATTTAGATTCCTTATACCTAAGGCTGATTTTATTAGAAGATTATTTTAATGTCCTATTATAAATTTTACGACTTTGTATTCATATCATATGTAAAATAGGGCCCATGGTCCTGGTCCTGTGGTTCTACAGACTCCACTAGCAAGGCCACCTGTGCAGGCTCCTCTTGATACACAAACATATTTCACCCTCGTGATTTCTAGTTGCAGGGATTTGATGATCTTTGTCTCTGCCAATTTTATGTCAAGACAAGTTCAAGTCTCCCTCCTGTTTACCTGCTTTCAGTCACTCAGAGTCCCGTGTGATCTATGATGTTGAATTTGCTTCTCAGCTACCTTGGCCACATTGTTAAAACCCTGGGGTTCCCGGGAGAACCCGGTAAAGAAAAGGGCTGAAATGATACCATGCTAACCAATGACCCAGCTGTGTATCTGAGGAGCCGGTGCTCACCACTTGAGGAACCAGAGTGATCAGGAGCAGACTGACCTCCTGACCCAAAGTGGGTGTGAACTCTCACCTAGAAAAACTAGGACACCTTTGAGACCTGCAATTGTCGT
This sequence comes from Rhabdomys pumilio, assembly GCA_030674055.1. NCBI lineage: Eukaryota > Metazoa > Chordata > Mammalia > Rodentia > Muridae > Rhabdomys > Rhabdomys pumilio. The sequence goes on from JANHMN010000015.1 coordinate 66,043,610, forward strand.
TTATTGCATGAATTGGAGTATCCCCTGCAGGTGAGAGGATGCTTCCCCAAGCATTGGACAGCTGTACTGAAATGTCACTCCTCTCATTTGAAAGTACGGACAACTATGTATAACTAGACTTCTGAAGAACTGTATCTGAGGGTGTCAAATCAAGCTTGTAATTTAAAATCTACACCAACAAAATGTCTCAGAGAATTTATTTGAACCCTTGGGTGTGAGGGAAGTGCTTGAGCAAAATATAATGTCAGAGGTGGTCCAGTCCCTCAGGGAGATGCCATCTATTTGGGGAAAGTCTTTTTTTTTTATCACATTTACATATTTTGAGGGGAGACCACTGTTGTGCCACAGTGCACGTGTGAGGTCAGAAGGATACTTAATGGTGTCGCTCTCTCCTTCCACCATTAGGGTCCAGAAGCCCAAACTCAGGTCATGCGCTTAACAGCAAGTGCTTTTTCACAGTGAGCCATCTTAGCAGCTCTACTTTGAGAACATCTTAAAATCCCTAAGTAATGGTTCTAAAATACCTCTCGTATCTGCCTGCCTAGTAACCAGGCTCCAGTCTCAAGTCCTGTATACTTTTAGACTTGAATATCAAGTCCAAAGTCTTATTTTATCAAGCTGTGAATTGGGGTGTGAGAGGAGCTGAAGTTTGAAGTCAGGCTTATTTTGCAAGGACAGATGTGGTCTGTGTCTCCTGAACAGCAGGACAACATTGCCTAAGGGAAACAGTGAGGAAGGACTGGGAAGAGTTTGGCAGAGGGAAAATGGAGAGCACAGAAGCCTTTGGCCTATGACCTCTTTTCCTGACACTGGCCTTTGTGGCACTCACTCCCCATATATAGGCAGATTATTTTTCATTATTAGCATATGTTAGTCATACCTAATGGGTTTCATTATGACATTTGCATACCGGTAGATAATGCGTTTTGAGCATCTTCATTCCCTGGTACATTCTTGTTCCCCTCTGTCCCTGCTGATTCCCTTCAAGAGGCTGGCTTCTCATCCTGCTGCTACGGCAGACCTGTGTAACCTCTCATTTCTTTGGGCACAGTTGATTTTGTGTGGTGTTTGTGGTATTTTAACATTAATTCATTCTGTACCTAAATAAGCACACATCTTTCAGCCACAGGTTTACTGATACTCAGATACACCACACTTCTGTTTCCCTCACATGACCTGTACCTCAGAGACTGTAAGAGACACTCTGGAGCTTATAGACTTTAATAGCAATTTAGTAAGCTGGGCATGACTTTGCGCCAAGAGGCTGTGGTTGCTACCTTCTGTACCCTCACACACAACAGACTGCCTGCTGTGTAAGCACAGTGAGCATGCTGGGGGCCCCACTCAGCTTAAAGAGCTTGCCTCTGATAAGGGAATGTATTTGTAAAGAAGGAACCAAAAAGAAACTGGGTAGCAATGTGCTACCTAGAGGATTGGACATTCAAGTTTATTCTTTCCTGTCATGGGTTCTGCACTCGTAGGAATAAAAGAAATCACAGCAACTGGTAGGAAAGTCAACAGCAATCTTTTCTGCAGGAGGAAGGTCTAGTGGTTACTATGTAGCTAGTACTCCCCACACGGGCTGTGAGTATGGCTCAGTCCTAGTAGTGCCCACACGGGCTGTGAGTACGGCTCTGTCGGTAGCAGGCAGGTTTCTAGCAGTAGGAATCATCTCAGCCAAAGCTTGCTGTTCAAGACTGAAGAGTTGGGGCTGGCATAGCTCAGTAGAGTGTTTGCCTCTTGTGCACAGGATGCTGGACTCAATATTTGCTGTCAAATAAATATAGTCTTAATTGTCCTGAATTGAAAACCACCTCACAAGGAAAATTAGTGGCAGAGAGTGTTACCAGTCAATATAACAATCATTTGAGAAAGAAGTACTCGTCCCACAAAATGCTTTTTTAAAAAAAAGTACTGCTGGCCCATTTTATGAGACCAGTAAAACAAGATAAAGACAGTGAGAAAACCAAGAAGCAAAAGACACTGTTGCTAGTGAACTTAGACACCAATTATTTTTTTTATTGGATAGTTTATTTACATTTCAGATGTCATCCCATTTCCCCTCCCTAGAAAACCCCCATCCCATTCCCCCTCCTCCATTTTGCTTTTACACCATTTTAATTACATGCAAGTATTAAGGTCAGTTCTAGGTTGAGGAACTAGCAATACAATAAACACAAATAGTCAAGGAACAAGCAAGGCAATAAACACAAATAGTCAAAGAGCAAGCAAGACAGTAAACAAAGTTCCATGAACACTCCCATGATCACTGTTTCTAAGGGCTTATCAGGATGACCAAAATATCTGAGCCTACTTCCCTGTCCTAGCCCAAAGTCTTAATGTCTGAAGACTACTTTCTTGTTCTAGCCTAAAATTTAGGTTCCTGCCTGAACCATTTTTTTTTCCTTTTTGGTTTTTCAAGGCCTTAAACTCACACTGTAGACCAAGTTGGCCTCAAACTCAGAGATCTGCCTGCCTCAGCCTCCTCAGTGCTGGATTAAAGGTGTGCACCAACTACCATGCCCTAAATCTTTTTAAGAAAGTAGTTTGTAGGACAGAGTCAGAGAGACAGGGATAGCTCAGTCAGTAAAGTACCTGCCTGGCAAGTAAATACAAGGACCTCCCGATCCCACATAAAAATGTACAAGCAATTGCAGTTCTAGGAAGTGGGGACAGGAGGATGCCTCGGTCTCCGGGTCAGCCGGCCTAATTGGTTATTTCCAGACTGATCAGAAATTGTTGCCTGTGTTTTTTTAAGGTGTCAACCTAAACTGGGTTACATATTGAGACCCTGTCTCAAGAAACCAAACAAAATATATAGCTCAGTAATAGACTGTTTGCCATTCACAAGGCCAAGTGTTCAAGCCCCAGGACTACCATAGCTGTGATAGACATGATTCAAAATTAATATTGTCACAGTTTTTAGAAATTGACAGTTTAAAATGCTTGAGATACAGCTGACCTAGAAGACGGTTGGTGAAATTGTTAGGACAGAGTTGGAGGCCCTTTGACCGTTTTCAGGCTTTGTTCTACAATAGTCAAGCTGTCCAGGAAGACCTAAAGGCCACATGTGCACATTCAAGTGATCTACAAAGGAGCCCTGCCCTTTCAACAAATAATGCTGTCAAAATTACATGTCTAGTTGCAAAACAAATTAGCATAAACAGATCTGAAGTGAATGGGCTTTGAGTCTAAAACATAAAACTACAGGGTCACTAGAAGAAACCAGGATTAGTTTGGTAACTTTTGCATAAAAAGATATTTCTTAGAGCACAGTGTGAGAACTGTAAAAGAGAAAGTCATAATTAGGTTTTTTTAAAATGTGCTTTTAATATAGTGTTAAGAAAGTTAGAGGCAAGTACTCAGGTGGAAGACAGTAGTCACAACGTTGTTTTAAAGTTGTGTGTGGTGGGCAGTGGGTCCCTGCCAGTGTGTGTGTGGAGGCTAGGGACAATCTTTAAAGTTCAGTTCTTTCCTTCCACCATGTAGGTCCTGGGGATCAAACTCAGCTCATCAGGTTTGGCAGCCAGGCTCTCACAATGAATTTATTGAAGACCTTGTAATTTTATGTAAAAAAAAAAAAAAAAAAAAAAAATTTAAAATTATGGCTTTGAAGGGCTTCACAAGAGAGAATGTATGAATAGCCAATGAGCGCATGAAAAGACGCTGTTGAAAGTCACCAAGAAAATGCAAATGGGTGAGCTTCCTCTGCACACTCAGAATGTCCAGATTGCGTGGGCAGACAGACAGCGCAAGGACAGTTAGTCTACCTAAAGAGTTTGATGTGACATTGGTAGAGCATTTGGGGTGAGGAATTATGGTCACCATATGGAAAATCATGGGTTTAGAAAAGTTATTGATTATTCTTTTGTGATTAAATGAAGATTAGGAGAAGACTAGGAGGGTCCTTGAAGGGTTATGAGGAATGTGCAGGTAGCAATGCTAAAGGCTGAGCGATCTGGAAGGAGGCAGGAGACCCATTCTCTATCACTTATGTACTAAAAACTTCAAAACATGCTCGGAGGAAACCCGTCAGTGCAGACTGAGTTCACAAGGGTTCACATGTAGAAAGACATTGTCCAGGCATCAGTATGGGCCACAGCCACCTCATGAGTCAATACGGTCTCTCTGAGTTCCAGTAATGTACTACTTAGGAATGTGCTGAATGTCACTGAATTGTATACTTTAAAATGGTTAAAATGGGGCTGGAGAGATAGCTCATCAGCTAAAGGCACCTCTGCTGCCTAGCTTGTCAGTCCCTGGGACCCACAACGGCTTCCTCGAGTTGTCCTCTGACCACCACAAACATGCTGTAGTGCACACACACACACACACACACACACACACACACAGACAGACAGACAAATAATTTTGAAACAGTCTCCACCAGTGTTCACAGCTGCCTTATCTGTGGAAACCCAGAACTGGAAACACTTCAGTAACCCTCGCCAGTGCAGCCGAGCACTCTAGCAAGAAAACACTCAGATAACATTGAGTATTATATGAATGAGTCTCAGAATTGTTCTGGATGAAAGAGACTAAAAGGAGTACATGTTGCATCTTTCTATTTAAAAATGATAGAAAAGTGCAAATTTCCCATGGTGGCAGAAACAACAGGCCCCGGAGTTGCAAAGCAGTGGTCACATGACAAATCTAGGGAGTCATGGAAACATATGTTCTGAATGTGCTGCTGATTGCATAGGTAGGTACATCTTTCAAAACTTGCCAAGCTATGTATGCTCTGAATGAATACAAGTGCAAACCATGCCTCAGTAACACTGCTAAAATACATATTCTGTTTGCAGCCTCAAGGTGAGGAGAAGTCCTACCCTTTGGATGTCTTATTCCCTTTTGAGGTGGTTGCTTAGACAAAACAAAAGCTTTGGTGGCTTCCATGTACCTTGGTTGCACAACACCTGTGTTGAGGTGCATGGGTAGCCACCCGACCAGCTGCTAATAGGATGTTTGGATAAACTCATTGGTTCAAAGCACCCCACCCCATCCTAACTCTGCTCACTGTTTGTAGATCCCTCTATTTCCTTGTTGGATGGGAACTGCTGGCCTAAGACAACACGCAAGAGGAAGATGGCAAGGTCTGGGCCAACCTGGGCTATAATAGAGACCCTGGGGTTTTGTCATTGCTTTATTATTCTGAGGCAGCAGTTCAGATTCCAAAGCCAATCTAATTATAGTAAGGATAGCACAGTGTACCTCTGGCTGGAATATATTGATCAAAAGTGAGGTTTCATAATTTCATTGCTTAATTGATTTGGATCAAAGGTCAGGCAGGGATTGTGCACTTAAGGAGAAGTAGCTGACATCATCCCTCGCCTGTCAGAATGATGGAGCCCTAAGTGGCTGGCTCTCACTTTGCAAGTACATGACCTGGAATTGATTGTCTATAAACCAAGCAAGAATAATAACTGAGCTTCTAAGGCCAGAAGCAGGTCCACTGTGGTTACAAATGAAGGTAATTATTTTCCTTTTTTGAAAAGGAATTTCTCTGTGTCTCAGGATGGCTTGGAACGCTGTGGAGCCCATACTGGCCTCAAACGTACAACCCTCCTGTATCAGCCTTCCAGGGATTCTATGCTCTGCTCTGCTTGCTTGCCTTGCCCCACCCCCTTTCTGTGTGTTATCACTTAAATGGAAAACTAAATTATTGGTATAGAAATAACAGTTTTGTCAGCCCCAGAGAGGAGGCTGTCAGGACATAAGCTAGTTTGGTCGAGTATAAACCTTGAAGGAAAGAAGCAACCTCAGGCTGGAACCTCAAAAGCAAAGGAGACCCCATTAATGAGCTGTCTAGCCTCCTCCAGACTTCTGCTTTCTCATCTGTAGGATTTCTAACACATGTTCAGAGCTTAAACTCTTCCCGATTCTTTGAACTTCTAATGCAGTCTGCTTTCTTTCACTGACAAGAAACAGTTTGGATGTCTATATTTGTTGGGCGGAGTTGGAGGTGAGAGTGAGGTAGAACCCTGATGCAGAGATTCTGAAACCTCTGCTGTGCCCATGGGCCACTTCCATGAGCCTGCAATAAGCAGCTCTTTCTAATGCTTTTTGTGTAATCCTGCAATACCAGCTACAAAATGGGTTAAATTAGAGGGTGCCTTTGGTGATGCAGGCCAGGATGCCTATATGCCAGGGAGGTTAGTGACCTGGATGGAGATGGGTCTAGAAGGGCATTCAGCAGAGAATGTAATAAACAGAATGTAAACCTCTCTGTTCAGGTGAGCCTGACGCACACAGTCTATCTAGCCCTGGCTGTGGAAGGAGCAGGCACCTTGTAGTGGCAGTAAATAGAACGGGGTCAAAGGACCCTGGGACAACAGAGCTGTCTGTCCCACATGTATGTCTGAGTATCAATGCATGCAATTGCATGCAATACCCAGAATGGCCAAAAGAGTGTGTAAGATCCATGAGAGCTTGGCATGGAACCTGGACCCTCTAGAAGAGCAGCCAGTGCTTTTAACCACATCACACACACACACACACACACACACACACACACACACACACACAGGACTGGTAGCATATACCTTTAATCCCAGCACTCAGGAGGTAGAGGCAAAGACAAACAGATCTGAGTTCCAGGCCAGCCTGATCTATGGAGTTCCAGGACATCCAGGGCTAAACAGAGAAACCCTGTCTCAAAGAAAAGTAGAGTCACCAAACAACATTCTAGTTCAGAAGGCTGGGAGCTAGGTTACTGTTCTTCATTGCTTATGCTCTTTACACAAGGCCCCTGAAAAAGACTCTGCTGTTCCCTGTACACCAGAGCCAAACTGCTCAGCTGTGTCCTGTTGATGCCAGGCCTGTTACACTCATGTCCTTTTACATATACTGGGCAGTTGGCTCTGTTGTGTCCAGAACAAAGCTGTGATCCAAGCACAGCTAGTGACCTACTTGAGATTAGGAGCAACAAAAAAAATGGAAGATTTTCCACTTCTGGTTGAAAAACTGAAACTACTCCTGGGAGGCTGAGATTACAGCACAGTGGGAGATTGTGTGCTTAGCTGCTTCGCTTACTAAGGCCGAGGACTCACCGCCTAGCACCAAAACAATAGAATCGGACCAGAGAGATGGCTGGGCAGGTAGATACTCACCACTAAGCCTGACCTGAGCTCAGTCCCTGACACCTGACTTAGAGGAAAACTGACTTTGGCAAGTTTTCTTTTGTCCTCCAGAGGTGTAATGTGGCAATGCATGTGCACACAGCTATACATAAATGGGCAATAGTAATAGCCCTGTGTTCTTCTGTTATCTAGAACTTTGTGAGTCTGTCTTACATATGAAAAAAGACAGAACAGACAATGAACCCAGTTCTGTGGGCCACCGGGCTTCTGGGACAATTGAAAAAGACTCTGCTGTCCCCTGTACACCAAAGCCAAACTGTTCCGTGCCCATGTGAGGTGTTCTGAAGAGTAAGAAGGCAGAGGCCGTCCCTAGAAGAGCACCCACACTGAGAACTAGTTGCTGCTTCTGTCTAAATCACATGCAACTGAGCTTCCTGCAGTTTTCCTTTGTATTGTTTTGTTTTTGCTGAATCAGGCCAGCTTTTTAGTTCCATGATGAGGTATCAATGTCAATCAGGAAAGAGGAGGCCACCAGGGCCAGTGGAGAGAGGGGTCAGTGTCACTAGGTGTGCTGGGCACAGCTTTCCATTCCTTTTCTGGATTTCTTAAGTATCCCACTATTGTGGGTATACAATCAGATGCGTGGAATCGGAGGATACTATATCTGCAGAGGGATGGATAGCGGTCAGAGTGTGTGAACACATGCACCACTCAGAACTCTGAGCATGTAGAACTTAGGCTGGTTTTGTTGTAGTTTTGGTTGTTTGGTTTGACACAGGGTTTTTCTGTATATCCCTGGCTGTCCTGGAACTAGCTCTGCAGACCCAGCTGACTTCAAACTCAGAGATCCACCTGCCTCTGCCTCCCAAGTGCTGGGATTAAAGGTGTATCCTGCTACCACCTGGCCTTTAAGATGTTTTTAATCTTTTACAATGGTGAGGGTTTAACCACAGCCTAGAATAGAATGAAAAAAATTTAATTTAGGGGCTGGGATGATAGCTCAGTTAATAAGATGCTTGCATGCGGACCTGAGTTCAATTCACAGTAACCTTTTAAGTAGCTAGGTGTGGTAGCATATGCCTGTAATTCCAGCATTAGGGAGACGGAGCATCCCTGGAGCTCAGTGACCAGCAAATCCAGTGAGTTCTAATCAATGAGTTCTTGACCAGTGAGAGACAATACCTCAAAAACATAGTCAGTCCCTGAGGTGAAACACCTGAGACTGTCCTCTGGCCTCTATGTTTACATATACACATACAACATGCATGCACGCACGTGTACACACAGAAAGAGAAAAAGTATGTACCCAAAACTTTAAAATGTTTGCAATTGTGCCCCCATGTGGTCTGTGTCCTGTTGCTCCTAGGTTTCCGTGGCATTCTACTACACCTGGATAGCCAGCACTCAGTTACCGACTGTGAAAAGGGATGACAGGTAGGCAAGGGTGTGCCTAGGTTGAGCTCCTACCCCAGTGAATCTTCCCCAACTAGATGCCCTGGGCCCTTGTATTTTCACTAAAGAAATAAAGTCCCTCTTGAGAGATTTGCTCTTCTCCGACTTCTTTGTCAGAGTGTTCAAGATCGGTACTCATAAGAAGAAGGACATCAGCAGTGGCTAAGCGAAGCCCCAGCTGCTCCCCTCACTTCTGCACAGAATGAGAAAATGACAAGAAAAGAAGGCACAGAAGCAGGCAGAACAGGCTGCACATCTCTACAGGGCCTCGGGATGCCGGGCTCCTAACACAGAAGGAGCTTTGACCCAAGAGATTGCCTTCCAGGGGAAGTAAAAGCAAGGCTTTGTTTTGCTTTGCTTTGTTAATTTTTATTGCATTCATTTACTCACTGGTGTGTGTGTGTAAAATTTGAAGCTGGGCTGGGCAGTGGTGGCACACGCCTTTAATCCCATCACTTGGGAGGTAGAGGCAGGCAGATTTCTGAGTTCAAGGCCAGCCTGGTCTACAGAGTGAGTTCCAGGACAGCCAGGGCTACACAGAGAAACTCTGACTTGAAACAACCCCCCTCCCCAAAAAATAATTGAAGCTGGGTCATAGTGGCACATCCCTTTAGTTCTTGGGAAGCAGAAGCAGATGGATCTCTGAGCTTGAGGTGAGCTCTAGTCTACAGAGCGAATTGCAAGAAGGAGATAGAGAGAGAGAGAGAGAGAGAGAGAGAGAGAGAGAGAGAGAGAGAGAGAAAGAGAGAATTGAAGGAAAACCCTGGGAGACAATAGGATCTTAGGAACTATGGGTGAGCATGCATGAGTGGTTTTCTTTCTTTTGCTGATTATAGTGTATAGGACATAAACATTTAAGCAAACATAATTTAAATGGAAACAAAAATGGACATTTTTTTGAAACTGTAAAAACAAATCTTCCAGATGACTGACAGGGGAGCTCCCTTTCTAAACAGACCTTGAGCAGGTTCTGCCTTCTCCGACTGCCCAGAGGCAGATCTCCTGAGGAACAGGCCACTGCAGCGCTCTGTCACCTCGAGCGAAGGCTGTCTCCGCATCCAGAGAAAGCAGTGTGCAGTGCAGCCAGCTGCCTCTGCAGCCATGCAGCTGCCTGGGAGCCACAAGCCATTCCTTCTCCATCCTAGGGCCTGTCTTGAACACTATTTTTGTTTTCAATAAAATTTCAGCTCTGCTGTGGAATGCCATGGTTAACGGAGACAGGGGTGCTTCTTACAAGGACAAGGACAAGAGGCAAATCAGAGGCCATGCCTTAAGAGCTCCAGAGGGAGATCTGCCACATTGTGGTGCCTTTTGGAGACGGTGGCTCTTGCCTCATGAATCCAAATCTTTCCAATTTGAACCAAGACCCCAGGAAAGCCCACCACTAGACAGAAGGCTGCCCTGAAGGCTGGCAGGCACATAGAGCCTGTGTCCAGCAAACACTACATGTTCAAAATGACAAGGCAATAGGAAGCCAGGCATGGTGGAGAAATGTCTGTCTCTCCCAGCAATGCTTCTTCTCTTTACAGTTAGTTTTAAGAAAGAGAACATCAGGGGGGAATGGGGTGAGGGGATAAAATCTGAAATGTAAACATAATACCCAGTTTAAAAAAAAAAACAGAGAGAGAGAGAGAGAGAGAGAGAGAGAGAGAGAGAGAGAGAGAGAACATCAGTTTACATAGTCACTAAGAAATTGCCACTAGACCTGACCCTGTGATGTGGGTCGGAGCCTGTGCCCTTGGCCCTTGGATTGGTTTTTACATCTTCTTTGTGTTCATTAGGGTTTTCTGTATTATTTTCTTTTAAGCCAATTTTCCCCAACTATAATCTCCATCACAGGAATGATTCTTCAAATTAAACTTTGTACAAATACATGGTTTCCTTGTCCTGGAGGAAACAGATATTCAAGCCTTGCAAAGAACAGATTTGGCTAACTTGTGTGAACACACCAGAGTCAGAATTCATTTTTTTTTTTTTAAATCTTTTTTACAACACCAGGCTCTCTGAGGATAATCTCAATGGGAGCCATGATTCCCTGGGCGGGAGATGCAAACATGTAGAAGTGGCCCTTGCCAGTCCCACTGCATGACTGTGCTGGCTGCTCCTCTGCCCACGGAGCCTGGCTCCTCACACTTCCCTCCTGGCAGCAGGGTCAGTGCCAGCAGAGTCTGCCGTGAGCCACTCAGAACCCATCTCACTCCTCTAAGAAAAGGTGTCAGCTCAGGACCCTCAAGACCAAGTTCTTAACATAAAGGGGATTTACTCCAGAAGGACAAAGGGCAGGAAATAAGAGACAAAGCCAGGAGATAGAGGATGAGGGAGAGGGGGACAAGGGAGAGGAGATAGGGATGTTTGTCCTGGAGACAACAAACTGATCCTGGATTGAGAAGAGACAGACTCATAGGCAATGGCAGTTTATAAAGGTAAAGAGAGAAACCCCATGTTAGGCTGAGGTGTTTAGTTTTAATCAGGCATGTTAATTAGGTGAGCCAAAGGGAGCTTTGATTGCTGGACTTCAGTACTTTGATAGCTGGACCTTGGTAGTCAGCCTCAGGAGGAGGAGATGTCCAAATAAGGGAATAGACTTTGGTGACTAGCTTTAGGAATGTAATTTAATGATTTTCAGCGAGGCAGATGGAATCTGGGTAAAGGGCAAGACCTGCCAGAGCCATGCATGCCACGCTCCAACTGGCCAGAATCCCTTCAACTTCCACCTATAATTAAAGCTGAATGAATGTGAGATTTGAAAACTAGCCATTGCGACATCTCATGCCAAAGGGTCCTAGATGTGCTAAGGACCAAAGGAGACAGCAGTGCAGGAAGACTACCAGTGACATTGTTGAGTCTGTCAGTCAGTTATCCAGTGTTGTCATACATGCCTGAGACAAACTGTCTTAGAAAGGGGGCTTATTTGGCTCATGATTTTGAAGCCTCAGTTCATGACGGTTTACCTTTGCTTTAGGCATGGGTTGGAACAGCAGATCATGGTGGGAGCGCTTCTCAGCAGAGGCCCATTTACCTCATGGTCACATATGAAGAGAAAGCAAAGAGGAAGGGTCCCACTCTCCATCCTTTGCTTCCTGCCTGCCTTTCCTTTCTTTTTAAAATGTATTTTATGTGTTTGTCTGCGTGAGTGTGGCATACCCTCAGAAGCCAGATAAAGCCAATCTTCAGAAGTCTGTTCTTTCCTTCCACCTTGGTTCCAAGGATTAAACGCTGGTCACTGGGTTTTTGTGGCAACTACTTTTACCTGCTGACCCCACTCCTCACCAGCCTTCCCATAATCCCTTTCAAGAACACAGTCCTAATGCAGACTTCTCTTAGGTCCCACCTCTGACAGGTCCCATCATTATCCAGGTCCTTAAAGCTGGAGACCAAGATTTGAACACATAAGCCTCTGGGAAGTCCTTTCTCCCTAGAGAAGCCAGTGAGTATGTCTCTAACTCAGACTGATTTAGGCTTCTGTTTCTAGCAACTGAAGAGACCTAATGTGCCATTTGACGGGCATCACTTGAGCCATTTTTTTTTTTTTAATTTTAGATGAGGTGAATGTAACCCAGGCTAGTCTCAAACTCCCTGTGTAGCCAAGGTAGGCCTTGAACTTCTTACCCTCCTGCTTCTATCTCCCATGTACTGTGATTATCAGCATGCGCTACCATACTTGACTTAAACCAGTTCCTGGTGAATTATTATACTTTGTGTAACTGAAAACCTTTTTCTTTTTATGTTTTTCTGTACACGTGTGCATGTGAGTGTGTGTGAGTGTGTGTGTGTATGTGGAAGCCAGAAGATAACTCAGTTGTTACTCAGGAACAGTCCACTTATTTTTTGAGACAGGGTCTCTCTCTGTTCTAAGACCCGCTGGGCTAGTCGGCAGGCCAGTGAGCAGCACGCATCTACCTGGATCTGCCTCCCCAGTGCTGGGATTACAAAAGCATGCTACAATGTAGCATTTTAAACCTTGGTCCTGGGATCAAATTCAGGTCCTTGTGTTTACAAAGCAAGCACTACTCTGGCTAAGCCATTTCCCCAGCCCCCAAACATTCTTTCTTTCCATTTTTAATTAAAATTTTTAATATAAGCAAATTTCAAATAAAAAAAATCACATGGCAAAAACATTTTCAAAGCAGAAAGGACTTTGAGGGAGAACTCTGAGGCTGTTTATCTAGGTTCAAGGCAGTTTCTATTTTTAAAAGGCACAGATCAGAATAACTTCAGGTCTTCCTCTGGTTGGGAGAGATACTTGACACCTCTGCTGGTTTCTATGGCAACCATCAACAGCTAAGATAATGCCAATAAAAGAACTAGGGGACTTGGTGATTTTGCCACTTAGTCTGTTATGTGCAGCAGGATCATAGTTAGTTTATTCTGAAGGCAAATGCATAGTTCACTCAACCAACCTGTGTTGTGTCTTGTTTTGAGTGAATTGTGAGTGGGTTAGCAAAAGAGGTCAAGCCGGGGCTCCTTCTCATCTTTATGGGATCTGCAGATGCATTTCTTGCCACTTTAAAGAGATTAGTTGGTGACCTACTTCCTGTTACACAACTTATGCTGTCATGATTCTAGAGGGCGATACTCAAAACAGCCCCGCGCATTTGTTTTACGTGACAGCTCAGTGGCAGGGCACAGGTGCTTTCCCACAGACGCAGGGATTCCACAGCCAGGTATTGAACGAGGGCTTCCTCTCAAGCATTTGTGCCACAGGCTGCCAACTCCAGATTTGAGACAGGGACACGAAAGTGTCTGTCTGTCACATGCCTTCTCATGTCACCCCTAAGAAACAGATCTCTCAGAAATATCTGGCCTTATGATCACTCCTTGCACAAGGTCCAGGACCTTTTGATAAAGGAACCACAGGGCTACCTTCTCCCTTTGTCTGAAACAAAGTTCTCCGGACAGTCACTGAGGCTTTTCTACAGCACATTAAGAAATCAGGACTGGCAGGGCAGTGGTAGCACACAGTTCTAATCCCAGCACTCAGGCAGCTAAGAGAAAAGCAGGCAGATCCCTGTGAGTTCAAGGCCAGCCTGGTCTACAGAGCAAGTTCCAGGACAGCCAGAGATATACAGAGAAACCCTGTCTAGAAACAAAACAAAACAAAATGAAAAGCAACAACAACAAAAAGGGGATTCAGAACTAGAGGGATGTAGCTACCGCCCAGTAGTTGGGGGAAGGGAAGGAGGGTCAGACACCAAAGTCATTCTTGATGAGTTCAAAGCCAAACTGTGTTATAGGAGACCCCATCTCAGAAAACAAGCAACCATCACCCCAAAGTACTACCTGAGAGCAGGGTGGTGTTTGAATAAAAAACCTTGTTTGAGGAAGTACATCAGCATCCATAGCCTCACCCCACTTCCAGTTCTTTCTTTCTCTCTCTCTCTCTCTCTCTCTCTCTCTCTCTCTTTCTCTCTCTCTTTTCTTTCTCTCTCTTTCTCTCTCTCTCTCTTTCTCTCTCTCTCTCTCCTCCCCTCGGCTTCCTGTTCCTGTTGCCATGATGGACAACTAACTCTCTAACCCTCTAGAACCATTAGCCCCAAACCCCTCTTTCCCCTCTAGCTGGATCTTGGTTGAGAATTTTAGCACAGCCACAGAAAAGTAACAGGCAGGAGGAAGGGTGTGTCCTCACTCTTGTGTAGGTGACTGTGTCAGTCTAGGCTTGCTTTCTCTGTACCCTCCCACTCCATTATTAGCAGCCATGGGGCCCTATTCCCAGGAACATCTCAGGAGGAACAGGCTGCTGCTCTCCAGTGTCAGCCTGATGGATGGATGTGTCAAGGCCTGTGTTTTTCTGTCCCCGTGTCTGGCACAGAGATTTGCTTGTTCGGTGCTGACTCTGTGCTGAGCTCAGTGCTAGGCAACATGACCCTTGGCCTCCTGAAACTTAAAATTTTGTGGCAACCAGGCAAACAAACATCCTTCATAAGAAAACAAGCAGGCTATATGTCTGGGCTGTGTCTCTTGGTAGCAAGGGCCGTATGAGTTAAGCAGGGAAAACCAACATTAGTTGAGTCCCACTGTGTTCCAGGGCCTGGTGAAAACTGTTACCTGCCTTAAATTCCCATCAGATCCATGATGTTGTACATTCTTCTATAAGAATGGAAGTAACTCAGTAAGATTCAGAGACATTCCACGGGCACAGATGTAGAAAGTGGCTGAGTCAGAGCATGAACTCAGACTTTCCCCAGCCCTAATTCCTGCAAAATATGTCCCCCCAAACAGAACAAGAATAAACTCTGCCTTCAGAGTCTGTGAGTGGCATGTCCAAGGTCACCAATAGCCAGTTGAGCTGGTACTAACCGGAAGCCTGCCATCCCCTGCTCTCTGGCATTTCCTTAGCTCATTTGCAGTCTGTTCCCCACACTTTTCTTTCCTCGTGCCAGATGGTGGCTGTCACTAGTTATATCACCCATGAAGTGGCATCTTAACTGTCATCTTCAAAAGAGGAGGTGAAGCAGGTGGGGTGGCTGCTTCTTGCTTCTGAGGTCCTCAAAGATCTGTACTTCTAGTACAGACTCTGAGACTGAGGCCTCCTTTTTGCCTCACTTGCCGGCTCCTGACCTACAAGTCACACCAGGTTCCATCTCACTATATAACTGACATTTCCGCAAGCCCCGAATTTCTGCCTCCAGCTCCATCCAGACTGGTGGCTCCAAGCAAGTGGTCAGGACAGCAGAGTTCACTATTACCAGTTTCTGTTTCTTGGCTTGGTAGCACTTGATGTGTGTAGAACAGAGAGAGAAATGTGTAAACAAACTGGAGCATTGATGACTATTGGGGGGCGGGGGGCGGGGGGCTGTGCTTCTTGCCCAGTGGCGGAAGGAACCAGGAGCATCTGCATTGGCCTCGGAGCCCTGTAGCACCTCTTTCTGTAAGTTTTGCTCCTCTGGAGAACCCTGACTACTACAGATGCTCAGATGCCTCTGAGAGGAGCACCAAGTAGAGAAAACATTCCCACATTAATATTGATTGCTAGACATTTGTAAGCACTTTACAGTGTTTACTGTGGGTGCTTGCACATCTCCTAGGACAGACATGCCCAATTCTGTGGCTAAGCAGGAAGCAGAATGGAATCTGCTACTGCTGTGCTTACATTGTGTCCCTAATGTCCCTCATACAGTAACACAAAAATAGGGAAAACAGCAAAAAAGCAAAACTGGCCTTTTGTGTTTGGCTAATGCTTCAGTTGGTCTAAAAAGTGCTTAGAAGCTTAGTTAGATGGTGTACATCTATGATCCCAGCATTCAGTAGGTGGGGAAAAAAGAATGAAAAATTTGAGACCAGGCTGGACCACATGTGAGAATCCATCTTGAACAGGAGGGGTAAAAGGAAAGAGGAAAGGGAGAGGAGAAGAGGAGGAAGAGGAAAAGAAGAAGAGAGGAAGAAGAAAAAGAAAAGCTTAGTTTATGACATTGAGCTCTCCAAGAGAGTGAACCAGATATTATCCTCGTCCTGAAACAGACAGACCTCAAAGATTCCTTACGCTAAAGATGCCCTAGGGCACAGAGTCAAGAAGTCTAGTCAAAACAGTAGGAAGAGTTGTCAGAGAGTGCCTAGGGGTGGGGGCTTTGTATTTGGAAGTGCTTGTGCCAAGGAAGTCACACAGACTAGGAGCAAGAACCAAAGAGCTCCATCTAGTGATTCCAGTGAGTTCTTCTCATGACCACATTAGTATGAAGAAAGCAAGACTCCCTTTCACAGGTGAGAGACAGACAAACAAACAAACAACCGTGCAAATAAACACAGAGCACCAAACACATATAAGTCAAAGGGTGGGGAGATTATATATGTAATCAAAATATTTTATATGGAAAGTTTTATGTTCATAAAACTAACTATATACTGGCAAGTAAATAATTTCATTAATTTCTGTACTGATGGCATCACTCTTTGTAGTCTGTATCATTGTCTCAGGGTTTCTATTGCTGCAACAAAACACCAGGGACAAAAAGCAAGTTGGGGAGGAAAGGGTTTATTTGGCTTACACTTCCACATCATAGTCCATCGCTGAAAAAAGCCAGGACAAGAACCCAAACAGGGCAGGATCCTGGAGGCAGGAGCTGATGCAGAGGCCATGGAGGAGTGTTACTTACTGGCTTGCTCCCCACACCTTGTTCATCCTGCTTTCTTATAAAACTCAGGACCACCAGCCCAGGGATGACACCACCTACAATGGGCTGGGTCCTCCCTCATGAATCGCTAAATAAGAAAATACCTTACTGATGGATCCTATGGAGGCATTTTCTCAATTGAGGCCCCTTCCTTTCAGATAACTCTAGCTTATCTCAAGTTGACACAAGACCAGCCAGCACAACGAATCCCTTGTCAATGTGACACATACAGACACATAACTATTAAGCCACAACCCTTCCTTTCTTATTCATCCCCCAAGATCTCATATTAAAATAATATCTTCAAAAGTCCCACAGCCTTTCAAAATTCAAATGCATTAAAATTTCAGTCCCCTTAAAATAGCTAATCTCTTTTAAAATGCAAAGCCTCTCAACTGTGAGCTCTGGTAAAATAGAAATAAATACCTTTTTGTTGTTGTTGTTCAAAAGAGAAGAATCAGGGCATAGTCACAATGTGAACAAAACAAAACTAAACTCTCAACAATATAAATAACAGAATGCCCAATGTCTGGGATCTATTCACAATCTTCTAGGCTCCTTCAAAGGGCTTGGGTCACTTCTCCAGCTCTGCCTTCTGCAGCACACACAGTTTGTCTTCTAGGCTCTGGCTGGCTCCACTCCACTGTCGCTGCTGTTCTTGGTTGTCATAAAATGGTACCGACATCTCCAAAATGCTGGGGTCTTCTGCTGCAATTGGGCTGCGATCTCACTAATAGCCTCTCCTAGGCTCTCTTTATGGTGCCAGACCTCAACTTCTTTGTGTGACACCTTCAGTCCTGGGCCTTCAACTGCCACTGAGGCTGCACCTTCACCAGTGGCCTTTCTTGGCCTCTCAAAGTGCCAAGCCTTAGCCACTCTCCCTGACTCCTTCATGCCTTCAAAAACAGTACCACCTAGGTGACTCTATAGTATCAAGTTCAGCTGCCAGCACGAGGTATAACCTTGGCTGCTTTCTTAGTTATGGTCTCCATTGCAGTGACACAGCACCATGACCAAAAAGCGAGTCGGAGAGGAAAGGGTTCATTCCGTTTTCACTGCCATATTGCTGTTCATCATTGAAGGGAGTCAGGACAGGAACTCAACAAACAGGGCAGAATCCTGGAGGCAGGAGCTGATGCAGAGGCCATGAAAGAGCGCTGCTTACTAGATTGCTTCCCCTGACTTGCTCAGGCTGCTTTCTTACAGAACCCAGGACTACCAGTGCAGGGATGGCACCACACATAATGGACTGGGCCTTCCTCCATTGATCACTAATTGAGAAAATGCCTTACAACTGGATCTCATGGAGGCATTAACCGAGGCTCCTTCTTCTTTGATGACTCTAGCTTATGTCAAGTTGACATGCAAAACCAGCCAGTACAGCACACCTGTGTGCTCTTGGAAACACTTCCCAGAAGATTTCACCTCAGTAATGATCTCTTCTTAATCACCATTAATTTCTCAGCTCCGGGCAACCAACAAAGCAGAAGTTTCACTTTAGTACTTCTAGTATCTGGTTAATCACAGCTGATTCTTTAACCCCAGCTGACCAGAACCACAGATTCTCCACACAAAAAGCCTGGTAGGGTCTTTGCTTCCCTCTGAAATTTCACAAGCCAGACCTTTATCATATCGACTGCTTTTAAAACTCATTGAGTTCTGTAGCCCGAAGTTCCATAGTCCTTCCACGGTCCTCACAAAAACAACACGGTCAGGTCTGTCTCATCAATACCTCATTACCCTGGTACCAACTTGTCTTAAGGTTTCTATTGCGCAACAAAACACCATGATCAAAAAGTGAGCTGGGGAGGAAACAGTTTATTGGGCTTACACTTCCACACTGTAGTCCATCACTGAAGGAAGCCAGGACAGGGTAGGAACCTGGACACAGGAGCTGATGCAGAGGCCATGGAGGGATGTTACTTGCTCAGCTTGCATTTTTATAGAACCCAGGACCACCAGCCGAGGATGCCATCACCCACAGTGAGATGAGCTCACCCCTAACAATCACTAATTAATAAAATATCTTACAGCTGGATCCTATGGAGGCATTTTCTCAGTTGAGATCGCCCCATTTCTGATAACTCTAGCTTATGTCAGGTTGACATTAATACTAGCCAACACAATTACCCTTATGATCATAGAATGTGCATCATTTGAGACACTCTTTACAATATGTATAGTTTTCCTTCTTATAAGCACTTACAATTTTTCATATATTTGCGTTATTAAGTTCATGTAACGCATAGGAAAAATGTAAAACTTTGGGGAATGAAGCATTCATTTGTGTGTGAGAAAGAGCAAGAGTGAACAAGGAAAGGACAAAGGAAAGCCTAAAGTCAGAGGAACCCAGCACTTACTCTATCACAAACGCTAGGCAGCCAAGGTTATGATATAGGAGATACCAGAGCCTGGGTGTAGGTGGGACAAGGACCGGAGCCTTTGCCTGTCTGCATGTATTCCCAGAAGACAGAGCTGGGTGTCATTGACAGGCAAACAAAATACCATCTTCTCTGATGACCACGAGTCACATCACATATGGAATGTGGCAACTCACATGTGGAGTCAACAGATGGCAACTGCAGAAATAGTATGTCTGACAGCTAGGTGTGCGTGGGTAATTAGCTCAAGTCAATACATGATAAAAACAAGCGTGTGTCTTAGTTAGGGTTTTTATTACTGTGATAAAGCACCATGACCATAAGCAACTTGGGGAGGAAAGAGTTTATTTCACTTGTACCTACATATTACAGTTCATCACATAGGGAAGTCAGGGCAGGAACTCAAGCAGAGCAGGAACCTGAAGGCAGGAGCTGATGCAGAGGCTAAGAGGAGTGCTTTACTGGGTGCTCCTCATGACGTTCTCAGCCTGCCTTCTTATAGAACCCAGGACTACCAGCCCAGGGATAGCACCTCCCACAGAGAGCTGTGCCATTAATCAAGAAAATGCACCACAGGCTAATCTCGAGGGAACATTTTCTCAACTGAGTTCTCCTCTTTTAAAAGAATTCTAGTTTATGTCAAGTTGACATAAAACCAGCCAGCACAGTATGTTATTAAAATATTTTTCATTTTACTATCACCCAGATATCAACAACTAAAATAACTGTTATATCTGAGATGCAAATATATTTTCAGTTTTTGGTGCCAATATATGTCCTGAATTAACATGAAGCAGACCCAGACAATATGTGTGTCATGGCTTGGATGTGCTTTGAGCATGTTTCCCAAGAGTCTGTGTGTTGGAGCTGGGTCCAAGTGCGCTGATAAGAAAACTAGGCACCAGCATTCAAACATACGAACCTATGGAGCATTCTCACAAAAATCACCACCTTCCACTCTGACCCCACAGGCTCATGGCCACATCATAATACAAAAGCATTTAGTCCAACTTCAAAAGTCCTCCTCGTCTTTCACAGTCTCAACTTTGTTCTAAAGCCCAAAGACAAGTCTCTTCTAAGACTTGAAGCAATTTCTTTTGTTTTTATTTAAGACAGGGTTTTTCCTATGTAGCTGTGGCTACCCTGAACTTGCTCTGTAGACAGGGGTGACATCTAACCCAGGATCTGCCTCCCTCTTCTTTCAAGTGTTAGGATAAAAAGGCATGAGGCACTATCATCTATCTCAAAGCAATTTCTTAATTGTAATTCCACGTAAAATCAAAAAGCAAATATCATACTCCTGACATACATTGGCACAGGGCATATATTACTATTCCAAAAGGAAAGAATCAGGATATAGTGAGGAAATATTGGACCAAAGAAAGATTGAAACCCGGCGAGACAAAATCCAAATCCTGTAGCTCCATGTCTAGTGTCAAAGGGTGTGCATGGCTCTGCTCTTTGAGCCTTAACGTCTGCAGATGTACTTCTCTTTCTTGGCTGTTTCCACCCTGCTCTGGCGCTTCTATTTATTACATTTATTTATTTAGGGTGTGTGTGTGTGTGTGTGTGTGTGTGTGTGTGTGTGTGTGTGTGTATCTCAGAGGACAGCTTTAAAAAGCTTGGTTCTCTCTGTCTACCATATGTGTCTCTGGGATTGAACTAGGATCCAGGCTTAATTCACAGATGTCATAATGTGCTAAACCAACTCTCTAACCTTTATGCTTTCTTTTTTTCTTTGTTGTGTTTTTTTTGGCAGGGTCTCTCACTGAACTGGAGCTCCCTGATTCAGCCAGAGTGGCTGGCCCCAGTCATCCTCCTGCCTCTACCTCTCCAGAGCAGTGGCCAGCAGACCTTGGCTTTTACATGGGTGTTGGGACCTAACTCAACTCCTCATGCTTGCACAGCAAGCCTTTTACTGATGGAGACATCTCCCCAGAGTTCACATACTCACAGTTTTCATCTGGACAAGCTGGCTGGTGCCAACCATGCTACCAGCCTTGTCTTCCTTTACTTCCTATTACAATCAGACAATAACCAGCGAGGTGTCTGTTTCTCTTTACCCGAGGCTGTATACATTTCTCACCTAGACTGACAAACATGCTTCTCTCTTTCCCCTCAACCTACCTTGTAGCTCTTTGCACACATTTGGTCCTGTATTAATGATTTCAATGCTCATTTTGGTAGATAGCCTTTGTTCAGTATCATTGACTTTATTTAAAATTTGACTTTTTTTTTGTTCATTGTGATTTTTAAAAAAATATTTACTTAAAATAGTTACCTCAATTACTCTCTCAATTCTTCTATATCTAAACCCTGCTAATCTGGGCCAGTACTGGCTTCTTAGAACTTTCTTTTTCAGTGAATTAAAACAAGCACTATATAACACGAAGGTCCTTGGCATAGTGTTAGGCACCACCAACAACCTGGGTCAAGTGTCTCCTCTTGCTTATTCTGCCTATAGTTAGTTCTTCTCCTCATTTAGCACATATACATCGATTAAGCTGTCAGTTCCAAATTAGGGAAAGCAATGATGTTGTCATAGCCATGGATTCATAGATCCTATTTCAGAGCCTGATATACAGGAGGCTCTCTGGAATGCTCGCTGGATGGCATCATGTTGTGGATAGCCCTGGCCTTGTATTTTGATGCTAATTTCACTTTCCTGGGAGGGAATGCAGAGGAGTGAATCAGTACACAGGTGAATTCTTGTGAACCTTCTGCCCACCTTAATTTGTAAAATAAAGGCTAGAGCCAGTAATTGGGCAGTAGAAGGGGAGGTGGAGAAAAAGGTTTGGGGAGGAGAGAGAGAGAGGAAGGCAACGGAGGAGGAAGAGATGGCAAGGACAATGGAGGAGAAGCATGTGGCCTGGAAAAAAATGCAAGTCATAAGGGATCTCATAGCTGGGGAACAGTGTAATGGTGAACCTGCCCAATCTAGGCGTGCAGTTTATATTCATAATTATCGAGTTGTGTTTTCTTTGACTGATCATATTTGGGTTGGAGATTTACCACAACAAATTGGTGCCAAGCATGGGGCACCACTTCATTGCGGTAATATTTTAAAATGGCAGCACCTAGTCTGGCTTGTTCTTTCTTAATCAGCCGCCATCTTCCTGACTAGACAAGGCCTGTGGCCATGAGCGGCTGCCTCTCAGCTCAGGCTGCTGGCTCATCAGCCCTGCCACCCATGAGACGCCAGTGTGGGAGATGGCTCTGCCAATCTTCCATGCTGTCTCCACACAGCTGGGCTGAGCCCAGACCATCCCGCCATCCACACAGTAACCAGCAGAAATGAGACTCTAATGTTTAAAGATTATCCAATAGCTTTATATATTTGGTAATGCTCAAATAATAAGATGCCCACACAATTAGAAGTGTTAACCAATTAACTAACCTAAATATAAGTTGTTACCCAGGGCTGCTCCTTATACATCTCTGCTCCTCCCTCTCTCCACCTCTTCTTCCCCTCTTCCTCTCCTTACTCCTCCTCTTCCTCTCCTTACTCCTCCTCT